>JUJX01000027.1:5081-111538 GCA_000800745.1 Diaporthe longicolla | reverse complement strand
TGCTCCCGGCTGTCGGAGGTTTTGGGGGTGTGGGGTGTTGATGGGTACTGAGTAGTGTAAGAGTGGGAGAGGGATGTGGGTCGGGATTGCGTGGTAACGATCTCCCGCTGGCTTTGGGTGTACCTGATGCGCGTGCGACTGGCAATTTGGCTGTAGTACTTGATTGTCACCAATCTCTCGGCGTGTTATGGATTCTATTTTGACTGACTTTGCCGTGAACGTAGTTGCTGCTGTAGCTATAGCCACGCTGTTTCCTTGTCCAGAAGTAATCATTTTGACCGGTTGAGGATGAATTGAGAACATCCTACCAGGGGGAAGTGGGGGTTGACATTAGTGTTCAAATGTTGCTGTGCCCGGAAAAAGAAGATGGGCAGCAGGACGTGATGGCGGCGAAGAATGGTGTCGGCACCGGGACACTTGTGGATAAATTCACGGATTACTCATTACCAAAGCTTGGCATTCATCTTCAGCACAGAAATCTAATGACCCCGCACACCTGGGCATGTTCCCCCCCCCCCAATGATTCAGCGTACACCCGAGTAAACAAACATACACCTCCAGTGACTCTCAGCCAAGAACAAGCAGTGGTTTGACGGCGCAAGAGAAACGTCAGCACGCTATTCAGTAGAATTCCCAGAAAATGGCGTCCCAAGGTCTTCCTCACCAGTTTGCTCTCTCTACACAATCATGGAGCCGAAGCTGATCAAACATCATTCCAAGGCGATGTGGCGGAAGCTACTCCTTCTCAATTCACAATCATCAAGACCTTTCCTCCCCGTGGGAAATGGCAACAATACCGGCTAGCTACAAGCACTAAATTCTCATGCTGTCGCTGTCAGCAATCTAAAACGTCGAAACTCGTTGTCATCAAGGACGGGCAGTGGAGTCAGCTTTGGTGCAATGGATGCTATGGAGAGCTTGTATCGGACGACGCCTCTCTAACATAGTGGGACTGGTGCGTAGGGAGTGTGCTGATAAGTGATGGACTGGTGTAGCCTCGTTGTGCAAGACCGAACACCCGATTTCAAATCGTACACTCACTGAAAAACACCCTATGAGCTAGCTCTCTGCCGAGCTTCAAAGCACTCGGAGGTGGCGAGGGACAATAAAATGGAGGCCGAAGAAGCCATGGAACAGACAGAACCCTGCGCGTCCTGGATTTACACAAGCCTAGCGATCAAGAAACGATCATAGATGCGACTATTGGATGGGAGGGGCTCGCGAACGGTGAACAATCCGCCAACGCTCAAGGTTTGCTCCTTAATTGGCAGACCTATTACCCTCAATTTCTCTTCCAACTGTTAAATTCTTTGAACTGTTAAATTTGAGAAAGACGTAGTCAGGGAGATGCGAATCAGCCTTCGTTGACGTGAAATAAGAAGAGACGATGCTCTTGCGAATTGAGTGCCAGAATACACAGACGTACGAGGGGAGGGCAATGCTTTATATTCATTGATGGCTCACTGTCATGTTTTTCTTTGAGTCAAAACACAGATATTCGCGAGCCTTTCCAACAAAATACGAGAATTTCCCTAGCTTTTAAGAGATAGTAGATCTTTTCCCGCTTCTTCAATCCGTTCATACTACCAAGCTTACACCCACCGCATGTATCTGCTATGCTCAGCAAGTACTACAATAATAGCTTCGACGACGTTGCCACTAAGCATTCTAAGTGCTCCTGTTTCGAAGAGATAATAAATATCCGCCATGAACACTACAGAATTCCCACACCACCTTGTTCCTAAATATTAATCTATTATAACTACTAAGGCTTCAGCTATACTATATTCATCCTTTTAACTATCTATCTATCTATTTAGTTACTTATTTCTTCCTTAGTTTAAAGTATACTTATAAACTCTTTAATAACTTTATATATATTCTAGTATTTCTCTTATAGATATACTTTAAAGATCCCTTTTATTATTAATTTTAAAAAGTTTTTATTATTTATTATAAAAGTATAAATAAAAGAAGTATAAGTTTATTTAAATCTTTCTTTATTAGCTTATAAACTTTTAATAATACTTTATTTAAAAGGTAGTTATTTTAAATTATTTCTTTATTTTAACTTCTTTTAAAGTTAACTATATATTAAAATAAGAGTTATAATATAATTTATAAGCTTATTTAATAAAAGTCTTCTTTATATATATATAGGTTTTAACAGACGTGCCATGGTAGGTATGAAACAATCCTTGTAGTTGTCGAATGCCTGTGTGTGTTGTATTGTGTCTGTGCCCACAAGAATGTCCGTGATCAGATTATCCAGAATGTGTAAATGGAGTGACATCTCTTTTCTGCTGGGGATGAATTGATCGGAACCGCCGACACGGCCAATAGAGCATCCCGTCTTCACCACGTCCGCCGTGTAACCCATGCTTCCATCCGCGAACTCTATTGGCACGCACGGATGCTCCACAACGAAGGAGCGAGGAAGCACGATTTCCGGGCTGATAAGATCCAGGTCCGATCCAGTGTCACTGTCGCGCATCAAATGTGTCTGCCAACTCGACAAACAACGTCCCTCTTTGGCCGGTTTACGCTGCAGACCCGTAGGGCTCGTATCCAAGGCACGAGCTCCTTGACTAGACGGTCACGGTGTTTGGTCAAAGTTTCAGTAGTGTGAATAAAATCGAGTCCCAGTATCATTGGAACTGCAAGCGTCTGGAAGACGTAGAAACCGCAGTCGATAACAGCAGCGACCGTTGATCCCTCCTGGAACGCGCATTTGAGCCTAATCTGACCAATGGCGGATGCTGTTCGCCCGTTCGCCATGACGAATAACGGAGTGGTCAGGGCTTGAATCTCCATAATTTGCAGGTCGAACTGACGTGCAATATTTTGAGATATTATGTTGTCATCCGATCCACTATCCGGGCACGCAATAATGGACTCTACATGACTATCAGTGAAGACAGTCAAAGGCAAGCCGAGCCGCTTTCTTTGCTTGGTGCTGGCGAGGTCGTCTAGATTTGTGTGTTCTACAGTCGAGTCCTTCGCGCATTCTCTGCTGTGAGCCCTTTTCTTTTCTTTGTTTGGACGGCAACACCTGGCTGACATCGTCGTGTAAGGCTGCATTCGCACTATGCACCTTTAAACTGTAGAGACTTGTGTATTGATCATCTGAACCTTTCGACTCCTTCAAGACAACGAGGTTGGATTAGTGTATATTGGTGCCATATTGGCCGAACGGATGTGATACACACCTGGGAGACCCCCGACAAAGCATCTCTGCGTAGGAAAATACGCAATCCCAGGTCTTGGAGTATTTATGACGTCCCTCATACTAGATTTAATTCGGAACACTTTTTTCCACGTCCCATAATAAGGCATCTAGACTACAAAACAAGCCTCTGATCTTATATAAGGCTCAAGGGTTACAGCTTTTAGAAGTTAATACCCTCTAAACATTCCTGATTCAGGAGAACCTAATCTACCAAATAACATTAAAATCACATCTACCTAACCACATTTATTTTACATGTATACGAAATAATCTTAATAAGTAGACTTAATAAGCCTTACCCTTTGTTACATTATCATTATCAAAACCATGTCATTTTATCATCTTTCACGGTTATTTCAGGGAAGACGGGAAAGGCGTCAAGCCCACAACGATGCAATTGTTGTCGAAGCCGCAACACATTTGGCACTGAACGTTTAGTCCTTCTTCTTAATGCGAGGAAAAGAAAGCCACACAACGGAAACCACGGCAATAAGTGCCAGGATGATAGGTTGCAGCACACCAACGCCTCTGCTAGCCGCGATCGCACCGATGATAAACGGGAAGACGGTGCCGCCAGTGCCACCAATAGCCATGGCAAAGCCTATAGCACTCACGTGAATGTGCTTCGGGAGCAGTTTGGCGGTCATCATCACAGCGCCAGGAAACATGGGCCCCAAGAAGAAGCCCAAGAAGGCCACAGCAATTGCCGAGACGACGAACTGGGGAACAAGCCAGAAAAGCAGCTGCAGGGCGATGCAACAGGCCAAGTATATGGTGATGCAGAGTCTTTCGCCGTATCGCTCAGTCACAAAGCCTAGGCCGGCTCGCCCGAGGGCTTGCCCAGCCCAGAACCCGGTGGCCGAGATACCAGAGGCATATGCTGATGCCTTACGGACTCGCAGCATGAAGGTGACGATCCAGCCCCCGAGACCGACTGTTGATGATGGTCAGTTGTGGAAGCTCATTGATCACATCATCGTCATCATCCATCTTACCTTCAACACCCAAATATGCGAAGAAAAATACGGAGCAGAGCCAGGTGACCCTCGACTTGAGAGCAGCCCTGGTGCCAGCGCCACCATCTTGAATCTCTCGCGCGTGTTCGGCGCGGTAGACCGCGCCAGTCTTTTGCCAGAACGTTATTGTAAGACCGACCCACTCAACCACGGATATTCCGATCTAGGGAAAGAGCGATGAGTTGTACGCTCTTCTGGAACCGTGCCTGTGGATTCTCACCATCAAGTAGTAGTAGTTATACCATGGCAGCTCCGCCTTGACGACCATGGACGTCGCGATGAGCGGTGAAATGAGGGCGCCGACCGAATAAAACGAATGCAGGAAGCCCTGTATGGTGTTTGCCTTGTCCATAACACCAATCCAGGCGCAAAAGCAAGCGTCTGTCAGGCCGTTGCCAAATCCGCTGATTGTGTTGGCTACGACGAGCACAGGGTAGGGCGGGTGGAGTGCCAGAATGATGTACGTGATGATGTGGCAGAGAGGTGCCATGATTGCGACACCTCGCTGCCCAAACTTTTGGTGAATGCGAGCATTGGTAAAGGCGGCGACCGAATACCCAGCAAAAGGGGTCAGGAAGATGAGAGACACGATAGTGTAACTCAGATCATAGTAGGTTTCGAGCTTCTTATCGGTAAGACAGCGCCACATCAATGTGCTTTATGGACGAGAGTATGTCACATACGTATGGGATTAAAGCCTACACAATGTTTTGTTAGTAAACGGGTGCGTATCGACAGTCATAATAACGCACTCCGACTGCAGCGTCATTCATTCCGGCAATGGCGAAAGACAAGCAAGCAAACACAAGCCTGCCAGCGTTGGACCTGGGCCAGTTCCATCGCTCGACTTCGACGTGGGTATGCGGCGGCGGAGTGTCATCGACGCCCTTTGAGTCAGTCGACTGGTGTTCTTCTGGCCCATTCTTCTTCTCGGGCAAGACGTCACGAAGCTCGTACACTTCTGAGCTGGGGGCGTCTTGTCGTGTCTCAGTGCAGGTCTGTGTGCTCGATTGCGCCATGTTGAAAAAGGAAATGAATTTGTGATATCCTTCAGAACATGACCTGCAAACAAAACCGCCCGAGGTTCAAAATGACTGATACCCAGGGAGTCGTCATGGACGGCAGAGGTCACCGGCCCGGTTAGCGGGATTCTGGGCAACTCTGAACAGGCAAGGCGCCCCGAGGATTTATCCGCAGCGCTGCACCCTTTCTGATCGACAACTGAGCTCGACCGTACCCAACTCGTTATTCCCGGGGCCTTCTAGCGGTACATTCGATCTAATCAGTGCATGTTTTCTCCTTGCTTTCGGCAACAGGTTTGACGATGTGATGTGTATCTAGGCTTTCAATATCTACTGATGAAGGACGTCTTTGCCAGACGCGCCGTTTACCAGTGCAGAAGTCGTCCAGTGCTCCGTGGCGTGATCATGGGGTAGCGGTGTGGCGGGCTTGGCGTAAGCTGTGATTGGCATTGATCGGTAGTGCTATTCGGCCACGCATTTGTCGATATCTTCAATAATTATGTAGACTGATTGCGGATTCGAAACATGGCCATAAGATTTTGTAGTTCGACCTCAAGATATACTGAAGTCTTCTCAACTTACAGTCAATTGTGCTACACCAGATCCCTATAGGACCCAGATTTCACCAAGGGCAAGGAAAGAAAGAGACGGGGATTGACACTGAGGATGAATCGTCCGAGTTAACAAAGTCACCGATAGCAATGGAGCATTTGAAATGCCTGCTGGGTTTTATAGATACGGATATACTGGCCAGGCAGGACTATCTTAATGGCTCCGATGGTCGCAAGATACACTTTTCCGACCTTTGGCATGTTTTCCGACCTGGGACTGAAGTTATCGGACAGGATGGCAAGCAAGCTTACCGGGTCATGCATGTCAGCAGCGCCAAACACAGCGTTGCTCGTGATTGGGGAAATTATTTCGTCTTGCCCGCGTCTGAGACTAAGCGAAAGAAGAAGAAGAAGGCCGCATTCAGCATTACCTGCGTCTACATTGATTTCGATGGAGAACTCGTTGGGCCTGTACGGAAAGTGTTCGACATGAGAAGGTTTGATGGCGAGAGAGAGATCACTTCACTGGATATCTATCCCCTTCGTTTCCACCCTATGAGGCGGGCCGCCTTCAGCGACTTTGAATGGGAGGAAACCAAGAATCATCCCGCGCATCAGAGATATCGGAAGAAGCTTGCACTGCGAGGTACCAAGTTTCTTGAGGTGGCTTCAGTGAAGCACATGTATTATGCCGGACCAACTTTGGACGTGCGGGACGAGGTCGAAAGCCAAGTCGTCATCGATTTTGAAACAGCATTTACAGTGGAAGATGAGACGCAGCAAGAGTGGAAGCCAACTTTAGCAACATACACCGGGGGCTCAATGGCCGAAGAAGACGAAGATTCTGAAGATGAAGAGGATGAAAACTGCCGCGCTGAATGCTGTCGGGACGAGATCGTGCACGATGACTCTTACGTGGATGAGAAGCAGAGCTCCGAATATGGCGAAAGCCTTCTGCCCAAGGCAGGCAGCTTAGACGAACAGCCGTCGATTGCAATCATCCCTCGAACGTTGGAAGAGCTGTATGGCCGGACTGGCGAAATCCTCATTTCAGAAGACGACCTTGCCATCATGTCCTACCGTGTGTTTGGCTTCGTGCTACGAAATCGAAAATGGGGTATGTGATTGCATCATCTTACAAACCTGTGCTACTTTCTTTTACTGAAATCACGACGACTTTTCCAGCCAAGCTTGACATCACGTACTTAACCGACGTTCACCGTCCTGAGAAGAAGGTCAGCGTGGAGGGACATCATGATGTGGGTGGCAGCAATGAGAAAAAGGAGCCTGTCACCGCCTTTGATCGCCTCGTCCTCGAGAAATGGCATCGTCCGATGATCGAGTCCCTAATCGCTCAGCATTTCCGAGATAAAAGGTCAACGACCGGGGAAAGAGAAGAGTTCGATATTGTCAAAGGAAAAGGTACTGGCATTTCTGCAGGTTTCTACTGGCATGCCGTAGTCAACTAATACGTCATCTGCAGGAAAGGGACTAATCATGCTTCTACATGGTGCCCCTGGAGTCGGCAAGACATCCACAGCTGGTTCGTACTACGGTCGCTTCTGAATTTTTTATGCTGATAAAATTCACAAAACAGAGGGCGTGGCCGAGCTATTCCAAAAGCCCCTCTTCCAAATCACCTGCGGTAAGACTGAAATGACTCACATCCCAATTGAATGCATGATCACTGATGACTTGCTCCCCGGGTGACCTCGGGGATACAGCATCGGATGTGGAGAAAGCGCTTGAGACAAATTTCGCCCTGGCAAATAGGTGGGACTGCATCCTTCTGCTAGATGAAGCGGACGTCTTTCTTGCCGAGAGGACAAAAGAAGACTTCAGGCGAAATGGGCTTGTGGCGGGTGGGTTGACCCTGTTCTAATACTGATCCTATTCTTGCGTTACATCACTAAGAACTGACCTCAGTCTTCCTTCGCGTGATGGAATACTACGCTGGCATTCTCTTTCTAACCACTAATCGTGTTGGTGACTTCGATGAGGCCTTCACATCTCGGATTCATGTTAGTCTCCTGTATCGAGAGCTTAACAGGGAAAAGACTATCGAGGTATTCAAAATCAACATGGAAATGATTGAGGAACGCTTCAAAAAGAGAGGACGAACAATCAAGATCGACAGGATGGGCATTGGCAGCTTTGCAGAGCAGCATTTCAACCAACACCCGAAAGCGCGCTGGAATGGCCGACAGATTCGCAACGCGTGTCAGACGGCACTAGCACTTGCTGAATACAAAGCTCATGGGAAAACCCATGCCCTCGTGCCGACGCCTGATGCTGCGGTAACTCTAGGCCTAGAAGAGTTTGAGACTGTTCGCGACGCCTATGTTGAGTTCACCCAGTGCATAAACGACTTGTTCAAGGCGGACGCAGCGCAACGGGCCAGGGACAACCAGCTTCGTGCTCTCTGGATCGACGAGAACAACAATATTGTGCCTCGTGTGCCGGTCGGTGGAACGGCGCAAGATCAAAAGAAGGCAGACTTCCTGCTCGCCGCACAGGGGCAACCTCTTGCAAGTCACCCACATCAGTCGCCGCCGCCGACACCGCAACAGCAGCGTTACTCCCCTCGTTACCAGGCACAGCAGTCACCGCCGCTACAGCCGCCGAATCAACAACACCAGCAGTACTATCAATATCAAAACCTGAACGTGCCCCAGTCTGCGTATCCGCCGTCGAGCTATGGACAAGTTCAAGCTCAGCAGTTTGTTCCCGGTCAAAGTATGAACTACTCTGGGGCGCCAACTGCAAGCCCTTGTTTCCAAGGTGCTGGAGAGGAAGAACAAAACGTCCCGGCCCTTCAGCAACAACACCAATTGCTGACGACCCCGCCACACCAGCAACATTCTCAACATAACGTGCAGCAAGTCATCAACCGGGGAGTTCATGCCATGTACGAGCCATCTGGCCAGCAGCCGCCGAACTAACCCTACTGAGATCACGTCTTCTATTTCGCTTTCTTTCTGTCTTTCTCATCTCAAGACGGCTTTAGTCGTAGGAAGTTGCAAAGCTACCGTTGAATAAGTTCACGAAGCCTTTCTTTAATAGATCAGATATTCGCACCCATAAAACTGAGGGTAAACCCAAGCCCTAAGGGATACTGATCCTGTGGGATAACCTCCTCAAGGATAACCTGCTTTGGGATAATACCCTATGGGATAAGGCTATGAGATAATGGTTTGGTGTTAACCTGAGCACTTTGATCTCCAAATTACCTAGTATGGCGTACCCTCTGTCTCAATGGGTACGAATATCCGATCTCTTCTTTAATTTCTTTGTCCTGGCTGTTTTCCTCTACCCAAAGTATTTGTCAGAAACACGACTATACACTTTTATGATTCTACTTCTTCAATCAACACTCAATGAAATGATGCACGTTTATGCGATCACTGTGTATAAAGCCGAGAAATATTCAGACTAAGATCGGCGAGGTGATGATGGATGCAAGGGCCGAGCACGTGCGACACAGCACGAGAATTTAGTCATCCAATAGTAACATAACAGCATAGCCACACGCTACTGAACCGGTGTGTTTAGTCCTCGGAGCTATGCAGACGTAGATGGGGTTCGGTTGTCACGTAGGTGGCAGTCTTTGGAATGGCGTGAAGTCCGGCTGCTCCTAACCAACCCGATCTACTTGTTTAGAAGCCCCGTAGAATATCACCGATTCTAGGCTGGCTTACTCGTGGCGAACACGCACTGTTTGATTCTCTGGCTTCTACTTCACAGGCTACTTGCTTAAATATAAGTAGCTTGGAATCTCACACGATGAGGCTTCTACGTGGCACCTCCTTTCCTTTCTTTACTATCGTCAGCGTCTTCTCAGTCTTAGGATTCCTTCTTTTACCACAGCATTTCCGAGCCTATGCTATGTCTAGTCACCCCCGGGCCAATCCCCCTTTGAGCATGCGTGTGAGAACTCTTTTTCAGAATATTCTGGATTCGATCTTGCCTGATGATCCGCCTGGCACAGGCGAGTCAGGAGAATTGATCAATACAGGCTCTCTGGATGGCGAACTCAACAACTCCGAGTCCCGGACCACCTACGAGGTCCCCCCATCGTATTCGAACCTACCAAGCATTTTCCCCCCTTCATACTCGGAATTATTTCCAAGCCCCTCCCGGACGCCGTCACCAACCCCCGCATCAATACCAACTCAGAAATGGCAGTCGAAGTCAAATTCATTCTCCCGGCCACGGCCCCATGGATCCAGAACCTCGGCGGCGTTAAGAGCACCCCCGCGCTTTGTTAGGCTCCCCTTTGAAGCAAAGTATTACGATAGGTCCACGAGTATTCTTTTTCGCCTGCCAGACAAAATATTGGGGTTAGTGATCAAGGACCTAGACAACCCTGGAATCGAGTGCCTCCGGCGAGTCTCGCGCAGGTTTAATGCCTTATGCAACAAAGAAATACTCACCCGGCCGTACACGTTTCAGCCGAGGTGGAAGCTTAGCGATCGCGGCGGACCTTTCGAGTGGCCACGATTCACGGCCTTCGACGGTTCGCACGCGTTGACACACATCGCGGCTTGGGAACGGACGCATTTTCTGCAGCTTATCACCAAAGACGGGTACTGCGAGGGCTGTCGCAGGGCGCGGGACGCCCTCGATTGGGAACGGCGAGTCGAGCGGCTCAGGCGGTACCTCTATTGCCATGCTTGCAAAGTAGACCACCCAGCCTGTCTTTTTCCTTGGTGGCAGAGGCAGATACCAGCCGTCTACCGCAGATGTATCGCGCACGAGGGGTATTTTCGGTTGTGTCAACACGACGAGGGCATCATTCGGTGGTCTGAGATCTCATGGATCATGAAGCAATCGAAGGATGGTGAACACGAGGCTGATTGCAGCATCCGATGTGAGGACGACAGCCATGTTGTGTCATGCGCTGAGACCAGTTGGCAAAGGTCTGGCAAGAGAATCTGGAATGCTTGCTGCGTCGAGTGGCCCATGCCGGAGCTCAAGGTCGACGGCTCGAGGATACAGCTGCGTTGGTCAGCTCATATGCCCGTCCAGACCAACAGTGCACCGCTGACTGAACACGATCTGCGTCTTGGAATACAAGAGATTAGAGGAAAAGGAGGACGCTTCCTATATCCTGCCACGACATCCGAGCAAGACGTGCCAGAGATGCGCTGTTTTGACTCGAATGAGTGTGACTGTGTATCATTCGAAGGAGCCAAGAACTTGATACCGCGACCCGGGCCTTCGCCGACGGCGGAGAGGGTATGCAAAACGAACTTTTCAAGGAAGTTGCCCCAACATCTACCCGATGTGTGTTCGTTGCGGACGCCATGCGCTCCCTCCAGCATCCGGAAACAGCTTCGTAGCCACAGCTCGAAGCTGCCATGGGCATGCGAGTCGAGCTCAAAAATACATACGGCACGTTGGTACTTCTTCGGACCCGCACAGGTCAAAGTTGCATGCTGGCCATGCCATTCCAGTGACTCCTGCCTCGTTCTCGACTACACCCGTGTGCTGACTGTTGGGCTTGACGGAGCCATTGACGCGCAGTGGTATCAAGCGCTGGACCCGGAGTCGTACGATCTGACCGAGGACAAGGAGGGCTTTGAAATATACTGGTGTCGTCAGAGACAATGTCGGAATTACTATGGATGTGGCCCCGGCTTCTCAAGAATCTTGGGAGGGAAAGAGTACCACAGCTGATCTGTGTACCAGTAGACGTTGGACAGGCGGGGGTCAGACATGAGTCCTAGCTAAGCAACATCCCACACCAAGATCAAGAGCCTTAAATTGCCAAGACCAGCTTTTGATCAGGATGAGCATCGCACTACCAATCTCCGCCCATCGGATTGGGGTCCTCGGCGTCCCAATATATATTCTCTGCATACTCTCGCACAAGGTCATAACATTCAGCGCAATAGTCCAGATCCAGATTTCGACACAGGTGACATGTCTCCCCGCCGCACCGTTTGCAGTCCGTGAGTTCTGCATGCTTCGTATGTCCCTCACAGAAACTCGATTTCTCCCCGCAGCCATCACAGCAGATCTCGATAAATTCTACCACCAAGGTTTCTGATTGGTCTTGAGCATATTATCTAGCGGCGCGACTTTGAGACTCAGGGAAGACTTACTCGATCCAGCGTCTGGCGTATCTTTCACCTTCTCGGTCGCCTCAGATCCGTGAGTGGCCGCGTCCTGGTGCCACTGCCAGGCTATGCACAGCGCGCAAGAACTCGGCTTCTCACAGACCTCGCAAGACTGGCATAGAATATCTGGACAGAGCAGACTGCCACACGAAGGGCACAGAGAGTTGGGAGAGTCGGCACAGCCACCACGTTTACACCACCATTCAGCCGGGTGCTCCTCGCAGATTCGACCATTGGCTGCAGCGCAGTCACCACAAACACCACGCGTTCGACAGGCTGGGTTGATACAAGAATATACCGTAGGGCTGAGCTCAGCTTTTGGCTTGTACTCGCACAACAGGCAGCAGACGGCGCGCACCCCATGCCGCGCTTTGTCTCCACCCTCCTTACCATCACAGAAACGGAGCGACTGTGAGCACATGTCCTTATGGCATACAGGGCATGTAGCAAGTAGTAGCTTGGTAGGGTCATCTTGAGCTTGGCTGTCCCGACATTTGGCACAATAGATTTCATGTGCGTGGCCCAGATTTTGGCATCGACGGAGAAGGTCAGGGCCTTGACCTGCACAGTCTTTCCTCGGACAGGACAGAATTCGACATCTCCTGCAGTATTCCAACGACGTTTCGCAATCTGGGCACTTTCCAGTCTTCGACGTAACTTGAACCGACTGCTGTATCTCGACCTTTCTTCTTTTCGCTACCGGAGGTCGAGAATCCCGGAAGTCGTTGAGACGGTTTTCATAAGCCTTCAAAGCTGCGGAGATTTCCCTGCTCTTGTTGAGCTCTGCATTTCGTTGTAACTCTCGCATCCTCTGCTCCCCCACCGCTTTCCTCTGCGGGATGTCTTCAACCCATTTTTTAATCCGGTTAGCTTTGGCGACAACATCTGCCGGGATGGCCTTGTAGCTTCCGCTGCCGTCTTTGACCTTGACTCGTCGGCGCATGAAGTCGACAATGTAGGCCGCGCGCTGTGATGGCTGGTCGCTTTCTCCTTCTACGCAGTTGAGAATGAGTGCGGATACGGTCCCATCAGTCTCGGGGATGTACATCAAGCTGGCGCAATGCCACCATAGGTCCAGCCTGGGTATTATCAATCCAGAATAGTCGCGCCAGACAGCCTTCGCTATGTCTGCTGCCGCATCCTTTAGGTCCAAGGGCAGTTGGCTATCCAAGCTCTGGAAAGGGGACATGGTGAAGATCCGGAGTTGCAATCCATTAACAAACTAGGCACAATAATGTCATCTAGTGATAAGCGGCTTGCGGCCGTCAGTATAAATTAGCGTGTGAGGCTTTGTTAGTGGGAGGCAAGTTTGGGGCTTAGGGCGAAGGCGTAGCAGAAAAATCCCCCATCCTTTCCCCTCACCTTGTCTATCCTTATCCTTCATCTTATCTCCTATCTCTTATATCGATAACATTAAGGTTAGATAAGGTAGAGGCATGGACGTGGATCCGTAGTATTCTTATGTAAGCAAGCCCCCTGTAGGCACCTAAACCACTCGCCTGCAGGGCTCCCTGCAATTGCGGTCGAAGGATTCAACAACCCAACCCGCACACTACAACGCCAGTCTTCAGAATCCACGTGATATCTGCAGTGCTGCCACGTAGGTACTGGTCAGAAGACACATGGAGAGGAGTAGAGGAGAGGAGAGGAAACTAGGCCTTAATATCTAACTAAATTATGGAGATCGGAGATTCGCACCGGAAAAAACGGAGGGTAGACCGGTACAGTGTTGACCTCAGCGCTGCAGCCAATCAGAGCGCCCCATTTAACCTCACCTCACCCACGCACCACCCACACTAGGTGCTTCTAATACCCCCTACCTATAGACCTACCAATCCCTCTACACCTAGTAAATAACACTCCCTCACCAACTACCTACAATATATAATATATATAAAATTATTCTATTAATCGATTATTTAGCTATTAGAAATATATCTTTATTAGTTAGAATTAAATTTTCTAGTATTATAGTGATATCGCTAGTCCTTAATTATACCTACCTTAATAGGGGTAAGTAGAAGTAATAATAGTAGTATATAGGTAGTGATAGATATATGTAGTTAATGACTGTGTTTTATTGTTTTATATAGGGTGCCTATAGTGTAAATCAAGGTTGGCGCACTGGGGGTGCACTTGTACTGGTGTACCCTCTGGTTTATCCGGTGCGAATCTCCGATCTCAAATTATACGCCTTGAGTGAACGGCAGTACAGAACGTCTTGAAGGCTGATATGATCCTTGATGTCCAAATGGCTCTAGCAACAGAGCAAATTCTTCGATATCTTTCCACTTGGCTTCGAAGCGGCCACACCAAACCACGACCTTTAAGGCCAATGCGACTTCCTGGCGGAACTAAATGAAACCAAGGCCGAGTGAGGAAGTTCTCTAAAGCAGCCCAATTGGCAGACGACAAGGTTCTTTGTTCCGGATGGTGTTGGAAAAGTGCGGCCTTGGTCTTGGGGCGAGTAGTAATGTTGCGACGGTGCTATGCGACGTACACCCGCACTCAAATTCCCGACAATTTCCAAAGCCATATGAGTTATAGTGTCTTCAGGGCTAAGCTATACCACCACCTGCTTTGCACGATTGTATATTTTACCCCTGCCCGGAAACTCCTGACTCCGCTCAGACAGGCTTTGATGATTGATACATGAAGCATCTTTTCAAAGTCTAGTTTGACGTGCAGGTGCGTTGCTGATCGTATGTCTCGTTACGACACAGGTGACTGGATGTCATATCAGCTGGTACTCTCCTTACAACTCAACAATAAATCTGCAGCCTGATACCGTAGGGTACCGGGCGCAGAATGGTCATGCTCTTCGAGCAGCTACCACTACCTCGGCCCACATTGATTATCACCTTAGTGACCATGTTCCTGCCGCGAGCATTACTTATATTGGTAGAACTGCATTAGGGAATTTAATATGACCCATCTCAACTTTAGTCCTCCATACAGCCTAACCTTGCGATTAATATGTCGGCTGCCTTTTCCCCGATAGTTATGGCCGTGTTATTCGGATGCGCCGATATGTTACGAGGTACGATACTCAAGTCCGCCACTTTGAGTCCCTCAACGCCGTGCACATTCAGTTGCTCGTCTACAACCCCCATGCGGTCAAGTGGTGCCATTTTACAGGTTCCCAACGAATGCAACGTCGTGGTGACATTTTCTCGAAGCCACTTATCTATCACAGCGTCGTCTTCAGGCGTATAGTCGATATTCTGGGCATTGGATCCAAGAGGCTCTGCATATTCCATGGCCACCGCCTTGGATCCGGCTGGGAATGAAGGGTGGCCACTGGTTACCTCGCCCCGGTATACCGACCCACGGCGCGCTATTTCGCGCTGAGTCTTGTACGCCCATCTGCACTTCATGATATCGATGCCATCCTCGTCGTCAAAAAAGCCGGCATTGAAATCCACTTTACTGCTGAGGTCCGGTCCAGTGATATGGACATGTCCCCGAGAATAGGGGTACACCGTGAATATGGAGTGAGAAAAGTACTGCCTGTCAGGCAACCCAGTAGGTATCCCGGGGAAGCTAGGCAAAGTTAGCATGAGTGACACTACTAAATAATAGCCACAGACAGCTTACCCGTTGAAGGCTGCCATCATAGCTAGTGGTCTATCAGGGTGGGACCTGAAGTCCCTCTCCCAAACCTTTGCGAAATCGGGTCCCAGTACGGTGACATCTGCATCTGAAGGTCGAAGCTTGCAGGTGATGTCCACACCATCCATTCCAGCCCAAGAGGTTCTTTCCATGGGGGCTGGCAGTATCAATGCGCCCGCTATTGAAGGCGTCCATTGTATCTTCTGCTTCTAGGCTGGAATGATAAGGGTAGCCGACCAGATGATGGTCTTGATATCCGTGGCCAACCCCTGGGACCTCCACAGCTACAGCAACACCCGCCCGCCCTAGGACTTTGGGATGGCCGATACCAGAGCGCTCCAGAACCAACGGTGACCCAAAGGTGCCACATGTTACAATGACCCTCTTCCGAGCTTTGATATTCCGATCGGGGGAGTTGGCAGGTGTATTGCTTGAGCTGTAGACGATACCTAACGCTTTTTTGTTGTCGAGGATGACTCGTATAACCTCAGACTCGACTACAACATGCAATTTGGGGTGCGCACCGTCATCAAGCCTGGGATGCAAATATGCATGCGCAACGTCCGACCGCTTTCCATCGGGAGACACGTAACGCATCGCACGCTGCGCGCCATTGCAACTGTCCAGGTCGCCCAAGTCCGTAATTTCGTTCCAGTCTCCGGCTGCCTTGAGAGCAGTCAGGAAATCGTCTTCGACCCAGGGAACCCGATATGATCCACCGGATATAGAAATTGGGCCCTCATAGCCGTGCAGATCCCCGGCACCAGCAGCACCGTGGTATGTTTCCAGCTGTGATATTTAGCATTTGATGGTGATAGCAGGGACAAAGGCGCAATACCTTCTTCATGTAAGGGAGCAGGTCATTTGCAGACCATCCGGGCATTTGCCACGAGTCGTAATCAGATCTCTGAGCTCGACTGTATATGACCATATTCACAGACGATCCACCTCCGAGAATATTGGCAGTACGAATAGCAATTTCTCGTCCCGCAAGGTTTTCGAATTTATTGCCGACGTAGTAAGTGACAGCCCCGCCATCCGGGGCCAGGTTGCTGAAGAAGTAAGCGGGGTGCCGGGAAAGCCGCTCATCATAGTTGTTGCGGCCCTTTTCGACGACAAGAACGCTGAGGTTCGGGTCTGCGTCTGATATTCTGGATGCAATGATACAACCGGCAGTGCCGCCTAGGTGCAAGAGTGAGAATTCGTGGAACCCAAGGTGATTGGGTCAGATGATTGGACCTACCTCCCGCAATCACCACGTCAACCTCCCGGATGTGGTCAGGAAGCTCAGTATACAAAACCATTCTGGCAGGGACGAGAAGACTTGATGATGATTAAAGGACCTTAGTGCACACTAGTGGGTGAAATATTTCAAAAGACGATGTCCCGGCGTACGGCCATACAATTGACGGAGCGCTTGTGCTTTGCTGAAGTGTGGATAGAATAAAGAGGGCGCCAATGTAAGCTGTGGCTGCAACGGTTGGCGGTGTCTTTAATACTTGCATATCTGAAATCGCTCAAAAGCATATGGCATGTTCAAACATAAAGTGATAATAGTCTTAATGTAGTCCAATGCGAGCGACTGTCGGATTAGCTCCAACTGCACTTCGCTGGCCCCACAGTTGCGTGTCTGCATGATTGCCACAACCATGCAGGGTCCTTTTATTGTGGGCTGCCATGCAGCCGGTGTTGGAGGCAAGAGGACGACGGGCGGTCACATCATTCTTGCATGGAAGGATGATAGTCAAACCAACAGGCTTGCCAATTCACCAATTACAACGACGACGAGCGCACTGAACAGCCTCCGAATCACCCTCAGACTAGCTGTCAGCATTCCAGCCAGAGAGGCAGGTAGTAGATATATATGCAGGATCGCATGGTGTTGTCTGCAGTATAGCCATCACACTGCATTTGGTCAATTCGCCTTCGTCTTGAACCATCCCCACGGTTGGAAGTCGAAGCTGAAGTTGACAAGCGATAGACCGTGATCTACAGAAATGTGATAGAACCAATTAATAATTAATTGAGATATCCAAGTATGATGCATCGCCTGCGGGCTCAAAAGGATTCTTCGTCAGTATCACATGCCGGAATTGCGCAGTTGTTCCAACATCAAGTCACACAGCATTGCTTCTCTTGGCAAGCAAGGAGAAACTAAGACAGGACAAGATCTACAAAGACAGGACAAGATCTACACCGAGGCCTTGAAACGCGTCAGCGATCAGGTTGAAATTCGACAATTTGCCCGCAAGACTCGACCAGTGGTTCTCTAGGTAATCATTTGATGTCCACTAGTAAAGGATCCACGGATGGCTGGTTTGGTAATACAGCATACCTAGGGATTGACCAAAGACACGGACACCCGAGAGGCTATTTACCGTCGTGTCATACTCGATGAAATTTTTCCCGCGGCATCGCAGTGCTTTGAATACATGGAACAATGCAGGAAGAATCTTTTTGATTGTCACGAACTTGGGTCTACACAAGAAATCCCGACTTGGCTTCGGAACAGGATCTTGTCGCCGACGAAAATGTATGACGCGTCCGTCTTGCCAACTCACAAAGCAGCAATAAGTTTAAAACTCCTCCTTCCTACCCCGGCCTCCGCCAGAATCCCCGCTTCCTTCCCCCAGAGTGTTATCCGGGTCGGTCCGCAGATCAAGTTCGCAGAGCAGACAGGCCAGAATGTATGATATCTCTTGATATGCCATGACCTTCCCTACACAGCTACTTCCCCCTGCGCCAAAGGGTGTGAAGTATTACTGACCCACCCTTGCTTAGAGATGACCATGTCCATTGACAGTCTTCTCCTCTCCCATCCCGCGCTATGGTTTGTATGAGACAGGACCCTGGAACCCTTGCTCGCTGTGATGTAGGCAGTAGCGAGAGAATCCTAGACATGGACCGGCCGAGAAGTACTGAAAGTTGACAGTGATGCCGCCTGGAACAGCCCTGCGCTATAGGATGCCGGGTAGCGCTGGGCTCAGACGCATAGCCTCGTCCAAGCAAGCCAGGAGGTACGTCAAGTTCTTCAGTTCCGGACTTTCGATGTTGATGGGGCACTCCGTGCTGTCCCCATCCCCGGTGACCGGGAACCTCTCCCGCACCTCTGCTGTTAAACGGGAGAGCGTCCGTGGGTTGAGCAGCAGGGAGAAGAGGGTGGAGGTCAGGGTACCTATGGTAGTGATCATGCCGTCCGTGCTACCCTTTATGTTTAAGCTCGCCTCGGACGTGAGCTCCTACCTCGTAAAGACGTGAAAGCTTGCAGGCACTTGTGACACAAGCAACCTTTTCCAGATGTCGTTGCCCTTGATTCCGTCCTCGTGGTACTGCCTGTACCGCTCGTCCGCAAAGGAGAAGCTGAGGTCCATGAACTGTTTCACTCCAATCGTGAGCTCACGGAAGAGCACTTTATGCATGTTGAAGAGAAGCATGCATCACACCGTGTCATATAGTCAGCCGTCAAGGATGCTTGGAAGGAACTTTTGGGATAGGCGGATTTATTGTGTCCTACCAGATGCATTCCCACCACGCCTTTGGGAATGCTGGTGACAGAGTGGCTGTTCTTATCTTCTTGTTGCACGTTGAGCGTCTGGTTGAATATCAAATCGCTCATTATTCCCATGACGCAGTAAGGCAAGAACTCCGTCAAGTTTCTTGCCGGAACTCCAACTCCCGGTCTTGCCATCGGTGCCAACCTCTGTGCCCTGCTAAAGGGTCTCAATCAGATAGTCTACATGTGATGGCATGCGAGCCGCTAGCGAATTGATAATAGCGGGTTCCAACACTGCCACGTCGACGCGCTGCCTGAACGCGTGTGCCGCGTTGTCCGCCGTAAGAGACATCTCTGCCCCGAAGAAACTTTTGAAGTCTCCATACATATCTGCCTTGACAGCGGTAGAGTTGAAAAGATGGGTTGCCAGATGGAGTAAGGGCATTGAAGCAGTATCCCGGAGTGGAAAAGAAAGGTGGAGTGACCCGCATATTGAGAGCAAGTCAGTTTGTAACGAGGCGGTAGCGTGTAAGTGCAAGTCATTTGGGCGTGGGAACGTCGTGATGAAATGGTATTTCAGGCCATGATTGCCTGCATAGTCAGCGTTGGTGGATCGCCGCTGGGCGGACTCCTGACATCTTCAATTGAAAAGTTGCGTCAGACGGGTCATGGAAATCGAATCCTGCGCCGTTGGCTGCCACGTGCGCCTCGAAGTTGGGGGCCGTCTATCAGCCCTATGAGGCTCTTATCATAAGACTGCACCAAATGGGACAAATTTCTGTGGGTCGTGCGTGGCTGAGATGTGTGGGTGCCTGGCTCACATCCAGAGTCAGGGGCTGGCTGTAAGCAGTCCGAACAGGATCGTGACTCAAGAGTGTGCAAAGCATCAATTGCTGTAGGCAGTGACGATATGTGTCTAAAATTTGTCCGGCGTTGTGGGTGGAAAATAGCAAGGGGACCTGAAGTCTGCCTTGAAAGTCGATAAACGTTGCAAAGGTCCGGTGTAAGATGTCAGATGTGTATTTAATTATCTGGGCATGGACTGCCAAAAGAAAAGCATGAATAAGTAAATCACTGGTTCCTCATCCTGTTGTTTCATTCTGTCAAAACCACATCTGCCCCCAATACTGCAATCATATCTCGATGCAAGCTAGCCCAAGTACCAACATGGCGACCAGTAAGTTGGAATCTGTGAAGGTTTGTCTGATGTTCTCTACCATGTTACATGCGGAAAAGACTGACTGGATAAATAGCATAACCCCCGGAGTTTATGGTTCAATCTTACGACCTTGTACCTCTTCACCAAATCAGACTTCAAGTCCATAATCATGCCACACTCAATTTTTGGCATTTCAATGGCCTTCTCCAACGCAGACCTTCTCAATAAGGCGACAAATGAGTTCGAACTGAGACGCATATTCATTCGAATACCTTTGATGGTATTCTGGCTCTGGATCCATCTACTGGTACAGGATATCTCTAATCAGAGACTCCCGGGGGGGATTGCCGAGGACACTATCAACAAGCCTTGGCGCCCGATCCCTTCTGGGCGCATATCTGCGGAAGAATCGCAGAAGATGCTCAGGGTGCTCATACCCATGGCTTTGCTGACGAGCGCCGTCCTAAGAAGCTTCGGGCCCAGCGCCACATTTATGACGCTGATCTGGCTCTACAACGACCTAGACGCAGCCAACGCAGGCCCACTCCAACGCAATGTTTTGAACGCCGCTGGTCTGGCTTGCTGCTGTTGGGGCGCTCTTACAACTCTATTAGGCTCGAGCGAGACCGTGGGAAGAAACACGGTGCTGATCCGCTGGATAGCTCTTACAGCCGGAGTCGTCGTGACAACGATACAGGCACAGGACTTTCCGGACATTGCCGGCGATAAAGCTCGAGGACGACAGTCGATCCCAATTGTGTTCAATGAAGGGTTGGTGCGCGGAGCCCTTGCCATTCTCGTCCTGTTCTGGTCGATGTTTTGTTTGGTCTTTTGGGATGTGAAGTGCATGATGGTCTGGGTGGCGATGCTCAGCATCGCAGGCCTCATGTCACACATGACTGTTCTGGGCAGGACACTTGCATCTGATAAGCTTGTATGGAAGCTGTGGTGTTATTGGATGACCTTTGTGTATCTTCTTCCCGTCTTCAGCACAAGGTGCATCATGTTGAGGGCAAATGTATGAGGGACTTGACACATGCACATGAAATAAAGCTTTCATTACGTTTACAGTCTTATAGTCATCTTTAAGAGATCGGATATTCGCACAGCAAAAAACGGATGGTATATAGGTACGAGTGCACCCCCTGTGCGCCAACGTTTTTTTACACCACCTATTCACTATATAAAACAATAATATATAGTTATTAACTATATATATACTACTATCGTCGCTTCTACTTACCCCTATTATTTCTTCTACCCTAGTGTTTTACTACTTCTTTCCTTATGTACTAAGGTACTTTAGAAGCTAATAAGTAGCTAGCTTTATAAGCCCTACCTCTAACTACTTATCCTATTAGACTACTTCTTACTAGTTCTTCCTACTATAGTAGTCCTCCTTATTAAGGTACTAAAGGGTCTTATTAGACTAAAGGTTATAGGTAGAAGGGGGCCTAGTAAGTGTATTAGTATAGGTATAAAAAATATAGTAGGTAGTATAGTTAGTTAAATAGAGTGCTCTAATTAGCTATAGTGTAGAAGTAAATAATATACCTATATACTATCTGTTTTTTACTGTGCGAATATCCGATCTTATCTTTAAAGTCTAAATAATTTCGAATGGTCTTATTTCCTAGGAATGACTCTTGAGTGAGGCTGGACACAGAGTGTAGGTTGATCGAGCCCGACGCGATATTAGGAGCCATCAAGCAGGTGCTAAGGTCGAGCACCACCCTTACTAAATCCAGCATCAAGAACGCAAAGTTGTGTAGCTAGGAGTGATTTCGGAAGGTTACTATCATTTGCTCTTAATCCACTGTATTTTCAAGACTATGCCCAGACACAAGTCTACATAGTCTCTAGCTTCAGCCACACTATATTTTCTTCTTAACTATCTATCTATCAGCTATCTACTTAGCCATTAAACTCTTCCCTAGCCTAGAGCCTATATATAAAGTATTTAAGTTCTTAGTACTTCTACTTATATTAATCTCCTATAGGTATCTAGAATCTCCCTCTTCTTTCTTTATTTCTTAAGTATTTTATAATTCTTTTAAAGAAATCCTTATTTTTAATAATAAAAGTATAAATATAGAATAGTATAAATTTACTATAATTTCCTTTTATATTCTTATAGATACTCTCTATTATTTCCTTTAAAGCTTTCTAAATATCCTTATAAATATCTTTTATATAGTTTTTTTAAAATAGTTTATTTTAGCTTCTATTCTTAGTTAGCTATATATTTAAATAAATATTCTAGTACTTATCTAATAAAAATCTTCTTTTTTTAAACTATATTTTAAAAGTTTTTAAAATTATATATATATATTAGTAGTAAAAGATTATATTTTTAGTTAGAATTTCCTTTATAGGACTATTTATATAAAGACTATTTTAAGAGACTATTCTTAGTCTTACTATATAACTACTTTATTATCTATTTAGTCTATAGTATTATTAGAAGTAATACTTCCTAGCTTTATCTATATAGTATAAGGCTAAGGCTATATAGCTATAGAGACTTCTATACTATTATTAATATTATATTTTTTTATTACTAGGTCTTTAAGCGCTTACTACTATATAAAGGGACTATATACCTTTAGGATGTATATGGATTAAGAGCAAAGCCTCCTATATAGTCTCTAGCCTAAAGTTAGCTAATTCTGAACATTAATCGTCATGCATTGAGGCCTGGTAATGCATTCCAGAATGTGTGGAAGAGGCGGACTGCAGTTTCTGTTAGAGTAGGGAAAGTAATAATGAACTTGAAGGTCTGGCACCACTCATAAAAGCCCGGCGCTTCGGGCTTTCTTGTAACCGCTGGAATGCCACACGGACATGCTTCTCCTCAATAGCCTTCCTACTTCCCTCTGGCTCAGCAAACAAGCACCCATTTGCCTTCTGGACTGTCTCAGAACCAGCCACAGGATGCCGGCCGGCACAGCCAAGCTCTCGCTGCTGTACCCTCAACGCCTCAGTCGTGAGATTCTGCACCATCTCACTCGTCAAAAAGCCCAGAATATCCATCACATCCTCGCTTGGTTTACTCTCAATGAATCTACTCAGCCCACACCACTCACTAAACCGCTTTGCTTTGCGGTACGTGAGTGATGCATGACGGTACTCAGACCAGGTCGCATACTCGGCAACAGTCATGTCACGTGTGCGCTCGTCATTCTTGTGCAGCTTCTGGAGCGCGGCGGCGCTACTGGTCACGTCCGAAAGATCGTCTGGTGTGATATGGGACACATGGTCGGCAAAGAAGGATGATATCTCCCACGGGAAGGAGACGGTGGCGAACTTGGCCCTGGCGGGCGTGGCTGGTGCCTCATCCGCCGTCGGGGCAGCTTCGTCGTCGTCGTCCAGGTCGGCCTCCTCGACGAGGCTGTCTTTGTCCTCTGCTTCCTTGGCTGTCTTTCGGATGACCTTCCAGGTGAGGAAGGTACGGATGCGCTCGGTGCGGCCGACGTTGTGGCGGACTTGGAATATGATGTCGTACTTTGAGATGGCGCGTGACCCGCGGCGGGTGGCGAGGTTCTTTGCTGTACGAAGCTGATTCTGAATTAGATTAAAGTTTGTTAAAAAAAAGAATGGTGACTGGAGATTTACTATATGGACGACTTGGTCCCTGATGATGTCCTCGATGAGCTTGATGGTTCGTGTGGAGACGTCCTGCGTTTCTCCTGCGATATACATCATCTGTGAAAATTTTGGAAATGTCAGGGCATTAAACCCCACCATTATGCTGGACGGTATGGAAGGGAGCTTGCTGCAATTGCGTACAAGGAGAAAATAACATTATAAAAAAAGGTAGAAAGTGGTGGGTTTATTTTGAATGGGGCCGTTGGGGGGCGGACAACAGTAGAGCTCGGAAACATTACATGACTACAGTACATACCTGCTGAATCTCTTGTTTGAATCTGGGCTCCATGATCAAGTTAAAGGCCCTGGGTCTAAGGCACCGTCGTGCTAATGAGAAGTAACGGGCGAGGAATGATGGTCTAGACGAAGCCGAGTAGCTATTATGACAAGATACTTCACCTCAGGGGGCCACTTGAGAGCTTCTCGGATAGGGAAAGGGAGGAGATTATGGGCTTCTTGGACGTCTTTATCTATTAGAAAGGAGAGATGCATTGGTGCTGCCGTAGTAAATTCCATTGTTGAACAATTTATACGGGCGTGTAAGCCAGTGTGAGTGCGAATATTGTGTTGGGCACTGTGCCGGGACTGTGCGCGAGACAATAGGTAAAAGGGTGAGTTGGAGGAAGAACGTGGGAACAGAATGATGTGGGGGGTCGCTCTACTTCGATAATCTTTCTCGGCAAAAGTCCGGTTCATTCACCTGCGCTACCCTTACCCATGGGGCTGCTTTTGGGATGTAAGACCCCTGGCCGGAATGCCTCAGGCTGCCTGGGTAACACCCTCATTGTCCACCACCATATCCAATAGAAATGCCCGACGGCTCACCGCACAGTGGGACAAGTGAATGTGAGGCCTTCTTGGAGAAAGGAAAGTGAGCGAAGAATAAAGCAGCATGTCTTAGCGGATTTCAAACGCCTGGGTTGGGACTGTGCACGTTTCCACGGCCAATTACCTTGGTACAAAAGCCATTGTCAATCGAAGTTTACGAGCGCGACCGACATCGCTTCGTGTCAGGGCAAAGTTCTCTCAGTATGAATATGATTGGACCTATTCACTGTTCTCACCTATTCGATAGTAACTCGGGACTGAGAATGTACTTATGGCTGCATTGGTGATTGGGACCTGAACACTGTCTTGTTGCCTGAGTCTAAGCTTGTCATCATCTCCTCCGTTTTTTTTTTTCATGTTGACAATTTCGGATGTACGGAAAGACCAAGGCTTCACAGAAATCCTAGTTAGAAAGAAGACATTTTGAAAAAAAAAGAAAAAAAACCAGGCGCTATTATTGATATCGTCATGCGGTGGAATGTTGCTGAAGGATGTGTTCTTGCTCGTTAGCTTAAGCGGCGTGGTGTTGCACGGTGGTTGAAGGCGCATGAGGCCAAGTAGATGTGTGAGTCACTTGGTCCGCTGAGTGGAAATGGAGAAATAGGTCGCCTCTTCTTACGTTTGTGGCTTCATCATACAAGTCTTAACACCTTAACAATACATATTCTTTGAGAACTGGGTTCATCGTACGTCTTGCAGAAATACAGGTGGCGGATAGCAAGGAGCGTTGTCTGCCGAGACTAGGTATGTATGTATGTACCTGCAGCAACTCACATAACCAAGTGAACCCCGCCATCAGGGAGCAGCGGCTGTCACTCCCGGCTCCCGCACCTACTCGTCCACTGCCGGGCCGCCCTATACTTCTTCAGATGGATGAGCCTGTCACTCATAGTTAATGACGTTGACCTCATCAACTTTATATTTCTGAACGCACCTTCCACATATTCTGAAATATCTCTCATACAACGCCCCCCCTGACGCAATTCAGGAACTCTTGCCAATACTCAAGTTTATTTCTCAAATCCGAAATCTCATCAGATCAGTCGACAGTGGCTCTCCTCTACTCACCAAAGAGGTCCCTCTGCCGCCTCCTCATCGCCACCAGCCCCACTCTCAGCCAACATCGATATCAACAGTCACGATCATCACCCACGATCACTGCCAGGACACGCGCATCCACCAACATGGCGTGGCGAAGCTCCGGCTCGACCAATGAGGAACTGGTCGAGAAACTATGCCTCAACAACATGATCAAGTCCGATGCAGTCAAGCAGGCGTTCCTAAAGGTTTGTTGAGCACGACAATCCCGACATCACCCCACCTCTCCGCCGAAGCCATCAACCCTCACACTGACACCACCCACAGGTCGACCGCGGTAACTACGCTCCATCCTCGCCATACGCCGACTGCCCCCAGACAATCGGCCACGGCGCCACAATCTCCGCCCCGCACATGCACGCCTCAGCCGCCGAGCACCTCCTGCCCACCCTGCAGCCGCCCGCCGGCTCCGGCAGGCCGAGCAGCAAGGCACGCCCCACGCGCGTGCTGGACATCGGCTCGGGCTCGGGCTACCTGACTCACCTGCTCGCCGAGCTCCTCCCCGCCGACGCGCCGTCCGACGTATCCGCCGCCGCCGACGGCAAGGTCCCCGCCTCCGTGGTGGGGCTAGAGCACATCGAGGCGCTGCGGGACATGGGCGAGCGCAACATGTCCAAGACGGAGGAGGGCCGGGCGCTACTTGCCAGCGGGCGCGTGCGGTTCCGCCTTGGGGATGGGCGGAAGGGATGGGTCGAGCCCGGGGAGGAGGAGGCTGGGTGGGATGTGATCCACGTCGGGGCGGCGGCTGTCAGGTTGCATGATGAGCTTGTGCAGCAGCTGCGGTCGCCGGGACGCATGTTCATCCCTGTTGAGGATGAGGGGGGCGTTGGCGGGCAGCATATCTGGGCTGTTGATAAGGATGCTGAGGGGAATGTGACTAAGAAGAGGCTTTTTGGGGTCCGGTATGTGCCGTTGACGGATGCGCCTAAGTAAGCTTCACCTTGGGCTTGGATGCGACTCAGATGGGCACGGTGCAGTCGGATGATGTGGGTGGGGACCCGAGGGACGGTGTTGGCTATGGTTTGTTGGCGTTGAGCTGGGATGGGACCAGTCCAGTATGATCTTACCGCAGTCGGTTGCGCTGAATTTGCGCGACATACTCGCATGCTTTGCTATTCCTCTATCCAGGCACATGCATACCTAGGTACCTTTTTTGTGAAGTACCGAGGTGCATTGCATCTGCTTTGCTCGCCTCCGAAACGCCTGTCCATCACATATGCGACGAGTGCAGTTTGTTGTCCCACACCCTCATCACCCTAGAATACTACCTGCGCCGGTGTCTCTTGCACAATGGATTTGTCTTCTGTAGTCTATACTCATCTCTAACCCCAGTCTACCTCGACTCTCGCCGACATCTTATATGTGATAACGCCGAAGCAAATGAGCCCAACGAAAGGCCCTTCAGCATGATTCCCCCCGTACACCACAGCTATGCCGGCCATGACCATAACCACCGGTACACCCCCCATCCCTCAGACCCCTAATGAGACGAGGCGCTGGACCAGTCCGACTTGCGATACGCAAAAGGCAACAACTCATCCATCGTGACAACTCGCAGACTGCCCAAAGCCCCATCCCGGTCGACAACACCATCATTCCCGTTGGTCACCGCGGTTTCTTCCACCTCGCCATTCACCACCCGCCTCGGTTTGGTGTCAACAATGACCCGAATGTCCGGGTGCAGATCCATCAACACCTGCCTGCACCGCCCACACGGACTCAGAACCGTGACGCCGTCGTTGCGGACGGCGACCATGTACCTCAGCATACCAGGACCGCACCCGCCCGCCGCCGCGGCGCCGAGGGTGACTAGTTCCGCGCAGGGCCCGCCGTTGAAATGCGAGACATTGATGCCCGTGAAGATGGTGTGGCCGTCTGCGCTGAGGGCTGCGGCGCCGACTTGGTCTGGGACGGGGTTAGTAGATGATGGGGGGATATCCACCACAACCGTGGGCGGGGACGATGGGGGCACTTGCGAGTCGTCTGGTTGGTCTTGTCCACCTTGGCGATGGTCGCGTGCGCGGCTGCTACCAGCTTCTGCACGATGGCCTCCTCGGTGTTGTGGCCGTTGGTCTTAGGTGGGCCTACGGAGACGCCGGACATGTCGAGTAACGCCGAGTTGCCCATCCTCTTGATGACTTCTTCCTCGGGGATGGCGCCCGCCGGGCCTGCGGGTGGTTGTTGCGGCGACATTGGGGTGGCTGTTTGGGGCGTTGTGAGTGGTGAGATGCGAGGCCGGGACTAGCGGGTTGTGTATGTGTCTGCGCGTGTTCGCCGGTTGAGAGTACTCGTAGCAAGAGGAAGGTTTATTTTTAGTCCTTGACGAGCAGAACGTGACTCGGAGGAGCTGAGGCTGAGACGTTCCCTTGCCGTGCTACTGATTGTTGGTGGAAGGAGCCGAGAGCCGGTTGTTTCTGGGCGCTTTCGGGGGCCAAGGTCAATCCCGCCATGGATGGAATGTTGCCATTCTGACTAATTCCGAATCGGGAGAACTGGTCGGCATCCTTAAGTACAGTACTTCCACGTTACTTTTTTCTTCTTCACTTTCCTCACTTTCCTTTTGCCACGAATTCACCACTTGTGCCTAGTTTTGAGATTCACATTAATTGCTACTGGCGGGTCTAGGCAAGTGAATCCGTTACGGGGATATAAGAGAAGGGTGGTTCTAATATCTTTGAATCTCGGATTTACTGCAAATTAAGTAAATACTGTTTTGATTTAGGCATGTGATAGCTTGATACTGAGGGGCAAAAGGAATCGGCCGACCGAGGATTCGTCGTGGTAGCGATTTCTGCAGACGGTGTATCTCGTTCGGTTGGTGTGTCTCGTGTGGGTTGTATTGTTTAGGTCATATACCGTCCGGTGCTGCGACGCGATATGGCCGTCTTCCTGTCTGCGCGGTCCGTGAGCCCTTAGGCTCGGTCCATCGTATGAGTGCCCGTATTAGTCCTGTCAAGTCTGTTTCTGAAGTCCGCCCTAGTTACCGTTAGGTGCTCGCCCGCCCAGTGTCCTTGTGAATCTAGAGCCAGCTGCCCCCTTAAATTCTTTCCAGCTAGTGCCTTGTATATTTTTCAAATATTATCAATTCCCCCTCTTCGACCACTGCGCTACTGTCCTTCTCTTTTTGGGGGCAGCTGGCAAAATCCATGGCTTGGCTTGGCTTATAAGTCTACAACAAGACACGAACACATCATGGCACACAGCGAAGAAAGCTTCTCTCCCCTTTTCATCAATATTCATTCCAGTTATAAAAACATATAAATCAGAATCCGCATCATAATATGTACCGTGAGAAGTGCAAAACGCTGTGTTGAAGAAAAGTTCCTTCATATCAGGTCAAAAGACCGTTTCGAACTGCCGCTTCCCTTCAAACGCAAGCTCCTCTTAGGCAGGCATTGGGCACTGCGCATCAGTCGGGACAACATTGGTCGCACCACCGGCACCACATCGGCAACCTTGCTTGCCCGGGTACTCGGAGCTGCACGTTCCACCAGGCTCGTCTGGGCAACACCATCCCTGGAGAGACAAAGCCAAGGTCAGCAACTGTATTCCAGGAATTCATGACAGTTCGGAAGCGGACTCACATAGCAGGCAGGGTCGAAGCTGTAGCAGTACATCGGCTCGATGGTGGCAGTCGCAGTGGCAGAAGCAGTGGATGTCACAGTTGACAACGTGGTCGGCGTGGCGGTGATGACGATGGACGAGCTCGAGCTCGATGGCGGGAGCGGGCATGATGCAGCCAGGATGCCTCCTAGTCCAAGCGTGGTGTTGCCAGCTGCTTGGCGGGCAGCGAGTATGAGGTCCCGCCTTGCCGCGGGAGTGTAACTGCCACTACCCTCGCCATCGCTCGAGGCCCCGTCATCCACGCACTCGTGTGCCCCGTTGTAGGCTACGTTGTAGCCGCCCTCAACGCGCGCCCAATGCAGGGCCTCGACTGAGTCCTTGGCAGCTTGGGCAACCTGTGAGGCCGGGAATGCTCCTGTGTAGTCTGGGTGGCCGAGCCAGTAGGCGACCATGCCGGCGACGAGGGGAGCAGCTATGAGTAGGTGGTTAGCATGTTGCGAGCCCTTTGATTGTTCTGTGCCGGTGACTTACCGAAAGAAGTACCCTGCTTGATTCGGTACGCATCCACTCCCTCGTTGGTAGCACAGACAATACCCACACCACCAGCAGCGGTAGTAAGAAGGGGGCCACCCTGAGACCAACTCGCAATCTCACCCTTGTCATCGACAGCACCGACAGTAATGAGCGGCAGCTCATCGGCGAGCATGGGTGGGTAGGTGTTGATGTCACCGCCGTAGTTGCCAGCCGAGAGGATGATGGGCACGTCGAGGCTGACCAGGACGCCGAGAACGCGTCGAAGCCGGGCAATTCCTGCCTCAGTGATAGAGTCTTCACTCGCTGTCAAACTGCACGAGATAACGGCCTTGCCCTTCAGACCTCGCTGTGCCACGTCCTGGCCAATCATGGCGAAGGCTGCTATCAGCGTCGCGACGTCGTCGTTGGTCATGTCCACTGCGACGAAGTCGGCTTTTGGTGCTGAGCCCTAGTTACAGAATTCAAGTCAGTACTTAATACGATTTGCAGTCAGTGACAAGTGGGATTTCACTGTACGCACCGCTGTGTTTCCAACTGCCTTTGACGCCGCACACGTCCCGTGGAAGGCAGCTCGGTCGTCACGTAGTCCACCGCCCGTCATGTCAGGGATAGTAATCTTCCGGGTTGAGCGAGCACCATCTGTGAACTCCTGGTGGTCCATCATAATATCACTCTCAATAACATAGACTGAAATCCCAGTAGCGGCAGTTTCATCGTAGTCATACGTCGTCCCAGGCTGGCTGCCCTCCGCTGTGGAAAGCTGGATCAGGTCAAAGTCATCCGTGTCAACGTTGATCAGCGCCCTCTTGGCAAAGTCCTTCAAGCTGCGCCGGGCCGTCGTAGGCGGCGGGACACTCTCTCCCTCAACCTCTTCAGCAGGCGCAGGCGCAGTGAGGTTGGCATTCACCATGGTCCCCTCAACGGCACTGTTACCCTCAACCTCCGTCAGCTGGCTATCAGTCAGGTTTGCAACCCACATCAGCGTCGTGTTAGAGTTGCTCGCCGTGTCCAGGACCTCGACGGTCTGCGGCACCTCAGGCTTGACAAGGTTCTGCAGCGTGGTGAGGAAGCTGGCCGTGTCCGCGCCGTCCGCCGGGAAGATCATGTACGGCTTGGGGGTGCCTGTTGGCGGCTGAGACGACGTGGGCTCGGTTGAGGTTGGAGCCTCCGAGCTGGTCGGCGCTGATGTTGGTGCCGGGTCCTCGTTGCCTGGGTCATCTCCGCTCTGGCTACCTGCCGTTGCTGTTGCCCCTGCTGCGATGGGGATGGGGGCGCCGCCGCCAACGGTGAAGAACCCACCGCCTGCACCACCGATCACAATAACGCCCGCTGCCACAGCCACGGTTTCCCCATTACTGACTGTGATTGTCTGTGCCGGGGCGGACGTGGACGAAGGTGGCGCCGATCCGGTTCGTGTGATCGGGCGTGTTGATAACGGGGCCGAGCTTGGTGGTGAGGACGGGACCCGGGATCCACTGGGTTGAATAGAAGTGTTGTTCCAGCCGCTCTGCGCAAGTGAGGGCGCTGCCGCGAGGCAAGCTCCCAAAAGAATGGAAAGTCTCATATTGAAGGACAAGAACTGAAAAAGAGTGAATTTGAACTCTGGAGCCCGCGTACTAAATGAAAGAATGAAGAGTAAGCCTTGACCTCACCATCATCTGGACGTCGCGGCGAACGAGATTTGTTGTCTTATATTACTCGCATCCCGTCGGCGATGCTCTGTCAGCCTGACAAGATCTACGAAATCCGTCCCTAAAAAGATCAACAAAAGTGCTATCCTCAGTCATGCAAGGACCAGCCAAGAGGGGCGAAGCGCTCGCCGCGCCCAGACTCTGACTCGTGGCCGTTGAACCCGCTAGAGCCGTCAGCCTTATGCGTCCGATGTCGACTCATCCCGTCGTTTCAGGGAGATTATGACGGCTTCTGGTTCTCCTATGAGAATCCCGAGCACCTGGCTGGGAGTGGATCCCGCGCTGCCGTGCCAAGGATGAGGTTCGCGATTAGAGTTCGGCCGCACGTATTATTAGCACAGCAGTCTTCAGATAAACACGCGCCGGTCACCTGTCTAGACAAGGCCCTGCATTGTTTTGATCGACCTAGCTTGCATATTCGTGAAGATTTCAAATCGGCCATTTTTGAACCCCGTTGATCCGAATCCGATGCCATAAGACCGCACGTGGGCATCGTCAGTCTATATTTATGACGATGGATGGTGGAGTACCCAGCTGAAGCTGTCGCGCACATGAAAACCGAATGTCTTTGTTGGCCGTGGGAACATACGTAAGCCGGCTGGTTCAGGTATCTGGAAGCAGCTTGGTGCAACACAGGAGACTGGAAGTGTACTCATCGATTACATCGTTAAACCTGATTGGGTATCCTCAGAATATCGTTACAGGTAGTGGGCGAGCTCCTGAACCCGCCAAACCCATGTCAAGACACGGCTACACGCGTGCTCTACGGCAGATCGCAAACAACGGAATGGAGGTTGGTTACCGATGCTGTACTATCATGTTGCAACGTTGCATCAAAATTGATATAAACTCGACTGCGTGTTGCAATCGCGTACACACAAACTCCACACCCACGTTATATCCCATGGCGAGCTTCAAATCCGCTGCGTCCGGTCGTCCCTCACTGAACGGAACATTAGACGTTATGTATATTTCTCTTAATCTAGTCACGATTGGCCCTCCATTATAGATCAATGAGAATGGTGCGTGTGGAAATTGATTGTGATCGTTCCAATGTGAGGGCTACTAAGATCCTAAAGTCCGGGAGGACGCGTAGCACGCCCAAGGTTCAGGAGGGGATGCGGCTGGCGCCAATTTCCTTCGCTCCAGCTACATGTCCTACCGCAACGAACAAGTAAGCACGTTCAGAACTGCGATTGTCTTGCAGTTCCAAGGCCAAACGAGATAGGACCTGTTGGCTCGTCGTGCCCCTCGCGTGCGGCAATGCAACGTTGTACTTCACACGTGTGATCTGTGAGAGGCGGGAAGACGAGCCAATGGATATAATGGCTGTGGCATGTAAAACGGAATGAGTAAGACGATGATGCTTCAGCATTAACCGTAAGTTCATGTTCTCGGTGTTGATGGATCACGCCCTGAGCAATCCCTCTCCGGATGAAGTGCAAAGACCCCGGGGTGCGGTGGGTTAAGCATCCGTGGCGGCCTTAGGTCCCCGAGGAGGCATTGTGGTGCACAACACATCACTTTTTGTGCTACCGCTCGTCCCCACTTGCTGATGATGTGGCGTAAACTTCGAGGTCATTTGCATCCCTCGCGCAGTGCGGCCTAGTCGTCCTCTTCGCGGCCGCGCCAGCACCTGGTACAAGCCCAGAACTCGGTATCACTATGGAAGCAGTGGCCCGCGCCATTGACCCGCCCAACACACAAACACCTGTTCCCAAGCGCATCAACAACGCCTCGGACCCGACGGAAAGCCACTCCAGCGGTTTGTAATTTTAGAGGCGTACACGTTGGTTTAGGAGATATGCTTTCCGCGCGGCTGTAATGTCTTCGGCTTGGGCTGCAACGAGGCCAACTGCAACATTCTCGACCGTGCGAACTGGTGGTTGCGTGGGAAAGAGCTGGAAGCAGCTTGGGCACATCATCGATCTCCATGGGGCGGAAGGGCTCGCACACACCACGAAGGATTCAAAAAGACTGGTTACTTGTGGGCCATTCCTGGCATTTCGGACCTCCGGTGAATGTCAAGCACATCCCACTTGAAGGACGAGTAGCGTTTTAGTGGCATCAACACGGGACCTATTAACAGCCGAATCGGTAGGACGTTTATATGAGTCAACTGGTACAATGCAGCAAATGAGCGAGAACAAACAGAAGGCGCATGTTCTAGCTTCCGGTATCATTCAGACTAGAATACGCTACGTGAGAATTGCAATTTACCTGTTCCCTATCGTTTCGAGTGCATTTCCACATAGTTCGATTGCCCTGTCCTCCCCAGAACTGCCTCTATCATCGACTGAGTATCTCCATTAACTTCTTCACATCAATGTCTTCCAGCTTCTCCACCAAAGCCGCAACCTTGTCAGCCGCGTCTTGGCTATGGTCAGGCACGTAGAGCGTCTCGAATTTCTCCTTCACACCATTCCAGTCGACGGGTCTCTCCTTCTCCCAAAGTGGAAGAGGGCATGCTTTGCTGACTTCCGTGCCATCCGTCCACGCGATCCTGAGTGTGCTGCCAAACGACTTCAGTGATTCATCCACCTCGGCAACGAGCTTCTTGCTCAGCTCCTTGACTGCAGAATCAGTCATCTTCTCATACACACCCCACCCCAGACCAGAGCCGTAGAGATATGAAGTAGCAGTCTGGAAGTAGGTGCTGAACTGAGCATCGACAACAGTCTGTGGGTGGATCTTGTTCGGGGCTGGCGCCCCAACAATGCCCCAGCACGGTTTAGGCAGCCCAACAACGATCCTCGCAACCTCCTTTCCTTGCTCCCTCGCAGCACGCCCAAATTCGGCCGCCATCTCGATCTGCCCGTGCGTCATCCGACAAGCGGGGAACGGCTTGATAGCAGTATCAACGAGCTCCCACCTGCTGCCTAGGTCGTGCACGGCAAGCGCATGCACATCTGCTCCCTCCGCGAACGAGTTCAAGAATCCGTCCTTGCCCTCGATGGCCTGCGCAGCCCCTACAACCCCAGCCTCGGCCAGATTGACGCAGAGAAGCGCATCTGAGGCTGCGAAGCCAGCGTGCAGCCGCTTGTTCCAGGCCCCGTTCTCGAGGTACTGCATGCTGCCCCCGGCTTTGGACAGCGCCAAGCCGAACGCGTTCTCGACGGTCTCGGCGGACAGGCCCCGGAGATTACAAAGTGCCGCCACGGCGCCGAAGATACCGCACGTCGACGTGTTGTGGAACCCCTTGGCGTAGCCACCCATGCCGTTGGCTTTGGAGATCCTGCACACGGTCTCGTAGCCGGCCGCGAGGGCCGCGAGGAGACGGCCCGGCTGGAGATCGTTCATGTTCTCTGCCTCGGCGAGGGCGGCCGGGATCACTGTCACGCCGATGTGAAGGGTACCCGGTGCATAGGTGTCGTCGAAGTCAAGGGAGTGGGCGAAGGCGCCATTCAGCAGTGAGGCGGTTGACTGGGTGAATGTGGAGCCGCTGCCGAATACTGTTGATTTGCCTGACTCCCCAACGCTCAGCTTCTGAAGGGCAGCCAGGAAAGCGGGAGTCGAGTCAGCGTAGCTCACGCCTCCCAGAGTCACGCCGATGTAGTCGAGGACCAGTTTCTTAAGGGTGTCTGTGACCTCGCTAGGGAGGGATGAGGGGCTCAAAGCTGATGCGAAGCGCGCCAGTGCCTTGGTTGGAGAGTCCGTATTCCCATTTTGTTGGCCAAGAGGCTTTGTTCTTTGTTCTGAAGCCATTTTGCTTTTCTGTTCGTGATTCGGAACAATAAATTCCAGGGCTACTCAGTTCTTGTGTTTAGAGGGAGGTTTCAGTGACGGAAACATGGAAACCCAGATACCTAATCGACGGCATTTAATACTAGTATCCGGCGCTGTTCATGCTGTGCATCATGTCGAACTAGGATTAGCCTGAGTCTAACATGGCGGGCATATAGCCTACTCGCGGGAGGGGGTTCTTGGGAGTTGGAGACGACGCCGCCGACGCGGCCCCGAAACCAAGCATGTGTGGCAGTCACTTGCTCAGATGTAGAGGTTACGGTGATGGGACCAGAAATAGTTGTTCAACGTCTCTTGTGTTAATCATTGCTGGCGAGGCGAAGGGAATTCTTCATGAGCATCTCCAGGCGTAGGTGCATCTACACATGTTTTAATGTGGCGCCGCCATGCCCACCCTGAATATATTATTTGCTCCGTGGAACATACCCAATATGATGCCCAGCAATTATATCACCTCGACCCGGTTAATTAGGACACCAAATAATTCTCAACGAATGAACAATTTACTGATGAAGCCCTCGTCTATCTGAATTCGAAATGATGAGAAGCTGTCTGGGACTGGCACTGAAAAGGTCAGGAGAAAGAAAAGTTGCCGCTCATTAACAAGCGCCGAGGCGAGTGATTCGGAAGCCCACTGCCCCTGCAGGAGACTTTGTCATCTTCCTCAAGGAGTTGAGACACCACGGCTGACTTATTTGCGCTCGTCATCAGTACCTTGAGCTTCTGTGGACCTTGATACTTATGTACCATCCATCTCAACTGGAAGGCGACTAAGCTCATGCCGTTGTCCCATCCACCGCGTGCGCCTTCGAATTCGGCGATCTCGTCAATTATGCATATTGTTATCTTGTTGCGCTCAACCTGGGAGAAGACCGCGCCGAATATCTCGCAAAGATTATCGATGTCATCAGGCCGGGCTCGCTCGTAGAGCTCTTTGTCGATTTGCAGTGTTTTGGGCAGAATGCTATCTGACTTGGACAGCAGCTGTGCAAGCAGACTCTGAATCAGGCCAAGGGGCCCACCCGGGAGGTTGTTTGAATCTAAGGCATGGTGACCGCAATAATATTGCAGAATGACGAGTGACTCGGCCTCTGCAAGGGTGGAGGCGAGCGAGGTACATAGGACGGACAGTGGACTCGTTTTGCTGTTTCCGAGATATTTGCAGTGCCCGTCGAGCATGAGAAGCTTTGACTCAGCCTTGATCACCCATTCTGTGAATGGCTCCATGCTCATGATCTTTCGAGCTAGTTCGCGTCCCTCTGATGACACATTGGTTTCTTGCTGGCGAATTCTCGAGATATCTTCGGCAATCGAGTCGATTCCAGGTAGGTCAAGATGTTGCATGAGATCTCCCTTGCTGATCAAAACTTTTGCAGTGTCCTTGGACCTGACAGCATCCACATTCACGTGGTATCCAAGCCCTGACGTCGTTGTTCAGCATTCTGGTTCTTCAGCATATCACCACGTGGGTAGGTGACAAAAATGCTTACTCTGGCTGTATTGATTCTCCTCAACCAGTCGATAGAGGCCCGTCTGCATCTGAGATGCCAAAACCTCTCGGAAACATTCCTTAAACATTTCCTTGATGGTGCTGCCATCTGGCAAACGTGACTCGCTCTGCCGAGAAGCGATTTGAGCCAGAGCGTGCATCATGATATTGTGGTTTCTGGACATGGTTTGGCGAATGGCTTGAGCTTCCGACAAGTTTCTGGCAGACGTTTGGTATATTTTAGCAAGTCTCTCAGGCTCGAGCCTATTGACACAAGCTACCAGCGCTTCCTTCGCCCTTGTGACTGTGTTGGATATGTCATCGATGCGCTGTGACTCGAACGCGGGGATACGATGCACTGTTTTCGACATGACTAGATCGCTTGTTCGTCTCTTAGTCACAATGAATCAGGTCAGAGAGAAAGGCTTACATGATCCGTTCTGCGTCCGGAGCAAGATGCTGATTAGCTCGCTAAGGGAGTCTACTACAATTAGGTAAACATTTTGAACGGCGTCCTTCAACCTTTCATCGTCGGGATACAGTTTCCATGTTTCGGTGGAACTCGAGAGAAGTAACGGCAGATCCTCAAGCTGCCGAAGAATTTCCTCCTTATTCTTGATTCGTGTTTGCCATGCCTTCTACCACATTAGTGAGGAATGCTTTCGCAGCACTCAAAGGCACTGAGATTTCGGTATTACCTGGAATATCATGACAAGTCCCTGGCGAAGTACGCCCAGTCCTTCCTCATCAGATATCATGCCGGTCAGAGACTTGAGAACTTCTAATGTTGCATCCGCATTCCTTGACCAGGCTCGAACTTTGTTACTCCTTCCCTTGCTGTCGTAAACTGCCTTCGCCTTTGCGATGCAGTCCATGACATCTTCCCATCCACATTTGTTTGGGTCAGCAGAAAGGTCGGTGTGACGCATTGCTTCGGACAGTGTTGTGCTCAGAATCCTGGCTTGTTTATTAGGCGTGGTCCTAACTTCGGACCGGGCTGCACTAACGTGGACGGCATCGGCCTGAAAATGGCTCGCTGGTCATCGTACATGGTCTTCTGTCTGAAGCCTGGATGCAATTGATTGTTCGATTCATACTTGAAACCCTCGAATAACTCCACTTCATGGTCATCTTTCAGAAGCTGGGCGAGCGCCGTAGATGGAGCATCTGCGTTGTCCATCGTTTTCTTTGGTGATGATACCTAGGTATGATGGCTCACATGTGAAGAACCGGCCTACAGACCTGTTGATCAGACAAAGAGGTAAGAGAGGAGTATTTTCTTGATGTTTGTGATTCGGTCACCCCCTCACAGCCTGCTTTATCGTTGTGCATGGCGTGGCGTCGCACGATGGGGATAAGTGTACAAACTCCGCCCCTGCTCTGTCACATTTCGCTGACGCATGACCACCAGGTTTGCATGCACCCGTCTGACAGCATACACACAGTATCAGACAGCCAATCGAAGGCCGCAATCAGGATCGCAGCCCCCAAATTATTCCATGGTGCGTTTCGTGACGCCAGTAGCAATGGCGGTAAAAACCCCTCATCATTGTCGGACACGTTCTACCACTGCCACCCTTCTGCTCCTCGAGAATTGATGGAATCTTATGCCGCAAATTATGCGCAATACTTCTTCACTATCCGCCTGTGTATCCAGGACTCTTGATGAGTTCTGAGGCTTCTGGAGAACTGCTGGGAGGTTTTCGTACCAACTCAGCTAAGGTCGGGCGGCTATTCAAGCCGGTCGTGTGTTCGGGAAGAGCTTTCTTGTGGAGAGAAAGTCGGACATATGATGTCAAACACAATTTCTCAGAGGAGCTCACTATCCACGTCAACAAAGCCTGGAGATTTGGGCCGAAGCCCGTCTCGCGGGGCAGCGGTCCCTATGGCAGACATTCCGGCGGATGACCGAACGGAGACACCACAGGTCAACGACTCAACGCAGAATGATAACATGGATAATTCACAGCACAGCGTCAGTGCCACCGATGCCGTACTTCTTAATGAAGTTCGGGGCTCTCTCCAAACAATGAGCAACGGGATAGACGAGCTAGCTGCAACGGTCCGGGACTTCCTCGCCCTTGACGAAAATGGGAATTCTTCTGACGAATACGCCCGTGATTCCAAAGGAAAACGAGTGCATATTGCTTGGGGCAGGTTAAGGGCCAATGCCAAGGCGCGGCGACGGCAAAGAAAATTGGATGCAAGAGGCCCGCTAAGAAGTTCCGACGACGAGTCTGACAACGACGAAGGTCTCAAGAAGTATCCACACCTCATACCTGACGTCAGGGAGTGTAACTTCGATTCTTTCCAATCACGGCCAGCTGGAGTTGGGCACGAGGTATACTGTGTCGACATTTTAATAGCGGGCGATGAGCTCAGCAAAGAGATCAACCAATTCATGGAAACGGCCGCTGGTATCAAGTCCGGGAAGATTCAAAATTGGAAGCCACGCCATGCATCCGATCGGACAGGAGATTCGAGCTCTTCAAACTCTGAAAAGAAGTGGATTCGAAGAATACGTGTCAACTCCCGAGCTGTGATGGAATTGTTACACTTTCTAACCAGGGGAAGGACAGGACGACGTCCGAGACCGATTGTATTTTACCGACCCTTCCAGGTGCTTGTCTCCTTACACGAGACTTTAAAAGATCAATTGGCTATCATCAAAACGTGTGCCTCTAGAGGTACTATAGAGGAACCAGACATCAAGACCTCGGGCTCCACAATGAGCGCGCGCGAGGGCTGGGCAAAACTCATTCAGAAGCTAGGCGATAATCAGCATGCTATCAACGAGATCACCTGTTTCGTGGATTTCATGGAAAGGCGAATCATGCCTGATGCGCGTCGATATAGGAATCCCTCATCATCGACCCCCAAGACGATCCGATCCGAAGATCTGTGGTATCTCTTCAAGCCCGGAGACTTAGTCTACGTTCCTCGGGACTTATCGAGAAGGAATGATTTCAGGTCTACTCCATCTTCGCAACAATTCCTCCGCATCATACAGACAGCGCTGGGGCGAGTTATGCCTGCTCCACTCGGACAGACCAATACCCGGCCTTGGTCGCTTTTCTGTCATTTTATCGAACATGATGGGGCTTCGTATGCGCCAGTACACTTCCTGTCAGAGTGCTTTACTGGCTACGAAGGCGAAAAGAAGATCACAGACCTCCCAGTCTACCCGATCTCATTTCTACTACTTCCAGAAGATATGCAACTCTTAAGCCAAGCGCAGGCAGACGGGGAGACGTACGTCAGTCTGATCGAACGGCGTTCAGGATTCTATAGTGGCTGGACGGAAACGATAGACCCTTTCGGAGACCAGATCGCGGGCGGCCATCCGGACACCCGAATAACAAGCCCCGAACACATCGAGAGCGAGATTCTTGTGGACTTCCAAGAGACATTTAACGCCTTACCATCTTGGAAGCCTAACTTCTATCAGACAGTGGCCGCAGATGAAGGGTTCGGTAATGATTTCGAATCTTTGAGACCGGTAGAACTCGAGGATATGCCAATCTTAGAGCGCGATGAGATGGGGCGGGTAATACACGATCGGCTGGAACTCCACCTTACTCGTGACCCGACGGAACAACGAGAAGCCATGAAATTCATAAGCGAAGATCCGCTTGGCCAGTTTAGACAAACTACAAGAAGGGCGCCGACTGGACAATTCCTCGCTCTACTTCCGAGACGATTCTTCGGATACGCAGTGCTCGAACGTAAATTCGTCCAATTGAGTACCTGCTTCGTTCGAAGCGCAGAGCTCGAAGCCAACGACAAGGCGTTCGAAAACCTCGAGATTCACCGCAAATACAAGCAGCTCATCCTCGCACTTGTCAAGTCGCACTTCGACAAGGTAGAAACGGAGAAGAAAAGAAATGTGGAAATTGAGTCCCAAGACCTGATTCGAGGCAAAGGAAAAGGTGTCGTCATTCTTCTCCATGGGGTTCCAGGTGTAGGGAAGACGGCCACAGCAGAAGCGGTCGCGCTCAAGTGGAAGAAGCCCTTGTTTCCTATCACCTGTGGAGATCTAGGATACACAGCTGAGTCGTTGGAGAAATCTCTGAATGAGATCTTCAGATTGGCACATCATTGGGGCTGCATTCTCCTGCTAGATGAGGCCGATGTCTTTATCACCCAAAGGGAGAGGCACGACTTGAAACGAAACGCCTTGGTCTCTGGTGAGTCGTCAAACGAAACCCACCTTGGACCTATATTTTGTCCTCTTGGCTCTTTGCTAACGGTCTTTTCAGCCTTCCTTAGGGTGTTGGAGTACTACAACGGGATCATGTTTCTTACGACCAATCGCGCAGGTGTCCTGGACGAGGCCATCAAATCCAGAGTTCACCTGAACCTGTATTACGATCATCTTACCGAGGACCAGACGGTGTCCATCTTCAGACAACACATTCAACGGCTTCGTAACATCGAAAAGCAGAGAAATCCAGACCAGAACGAGCAGATCATGGTTCTTCACAAAGAGATCCTCCAGTTCGCTCGGGACCATTACAACCAACGCGGAAACAATCAGGGATCAGGAGGCAATTTTGGACGTTGGAACGGGAGGCAGATCAGGAACGCGTTCCTCATCGCTTCTTCTCTTGCTCACTACGACAGTGAAGAGGAGGGGGGCGAAGACAACGACGAGCTGGCGGAGCACGGCAGAAAGAAACAGAAACAGCTGGGTCGGAGCCAATTCGAGCTCGTCGCTGAGACTACACTAATGTACGACCAGTATAGACAGTCGGTGCATTCTGGCAAATCGGACGACCATGTCGCATTCGAAAGGGAGGAGCGGGCAATGTCATCTCAGCCGAGGTCACCGACACCGGTGCGGATGAAGAGTTCCAGCATGGGCATCAATTGAGAATGTTAGTCACGGATAGAGGGCACAATGAGTGTTCAGAAATCTCTACTGGCGGGTAGATTATGAGAACAATGAATTATGTATTTCTTTTCGTGGATGATGGCGCTGAATTTGTAGCAGCAATATCCGTTTCCTATGAATCACTGGTGTATTACAGGTACAATTTGAAACGCTTGTTGAGTCTTGTTCCTCAATCGCAACCTCTGCCCCGGTCATGTCCTCTCGTTAATGGTCTGGAGTGGTCCACCCGCCTGACTTCGGCTAGCCCTAACCGCTTTGGCTACCGCCGCCATGATACCTAAGGAGGTCGTGTCCAAGACAGTCGTTGCCAAACCTGGGAGAGCTTGTTCTTGAACACTCAAAGAGAGCTCTTTGACCCCTTTGGCGTATTGATTCAATATCCTGAGACGTACTGTATTACATTTACATTGTTATTGGCTCTGCATCTTTTGAGCGCTGGGTCTTGAGTGTTCACCACTGTATGAAGGCACCACGTACATTTTATTTGCATGGGGAATTGGAAACACAACCACGCAACCACGTTGATACTTGGTACGAATTCGGTCTGGGAGGGGACATTGGCCGCTCCACTGAGAATCGTCTCCTTCCGACTCGTACTAGCCTCTTGTGTTGACTCTGTCTTTCTGGTTGACGTATTTTCGTCTAGATCAACCGTGACTGTCTTGCTGTCGATATGTCAGCTGTTATGGTTGAATGTATAATCTGAGTTCTGCGGCTTCTTGACAACTTTGCTGAGTATTAGCATATATAAGAAGCCCTGAGATTATTCAAAGCACTAATCCATTCCTATCATTTCCCCTTAAAACCTGACCTGTCAAGGTTGTTATCGAAAGGGCTTCTTCCAGTAGGTGTCTGAGCATTGCTGTGGCGCTTCATGAGAAATTCTTGACGTGACCCATAATACTCCTCAGTTTTGATCCCCGAAGAGCCAGCAGATCACTATATAGGGCGAATGCGCTAAAAGACTTGATTCGTCAGGTGCCCATTCGTCACTCGAATCTTTATATTGAGCACTGGCACCGGATGCTCATGCCAAGAATGAGATCACCTTGGCCTTCTCACTTTTACCTTATGGTAGGTTAGAGGATACCAGTTGACGGTGAAGCTTTGCTTCTGTGAAATGTATGCTTGGGTCCTAGTCTCAGCATTTCATTCTTTTGAAGATGCCGCCCGAGGATTTCATTAGTCGCCAGACCACCTAGCCAGCTATTAGCAGTGCCAGTTGCCCGCCCAGTTCCGGATTGTTGCTTGCGGCCCCTTGCGCCTGCCACAATAATCTCGCACTTGCCGTTGCCTTATTCTACTGCAGTGCTATGTGTGCCTGCTCCAAGGACGCTCCGGAGATCACCTTCATCTTCACAACACAGAGCTGCCTTCTCCCACTGTCCACGGCTCCATTGCAACAACAAACACACTGCTTCTTCCAACGCTCACGATTCCAGCCACAAAATCAGCACTTCAATGCCCATTCCCCCAGGGCCATCGTCCAGTCATCCTTCACGGTCATCACCCACAATCAACGACCCTTGTCGACCATTGTCCAGCCCTCCATGCCTAGATGTGTCAATTTTCCAAGTTTCTCCTGTCACTCGTTTCGAATCTCGGCCGCTGGCACCTCCCAAATCACAGCTGCTCTTGGACCACGTCTTCCAACGCCCACTTCATACAACTCCCACGCCGGCACACACCATCGATGTCACACTGTCCACTCCACTTCGTTCTATGTCTGGCCCACACAGCCACCTTCTACAAGGAGGTTACCGGTACCATTCGCCGGGCCAACGACCCGTGGCAAGTCCGTATTGGGCGCCAAGGGCATACTCACTACTCACCTTGTCCAGTCTTCAGTGTCTTCCGTCAAATCCGTCCGTTGCTCGTCCCTCGTCGCTCGTCCCCCGTCGCTCGTCCCCCGTCGCTTTTCGCTCGTCGCCCACGCTCTTCCTCCTTCATCTTCTGTTTACTGTGTCTGGGTTGATTATCGCTCAGGTCTTTCCTGCCACTCCTCGAATGGGGTCCGCTCTGGCGAGCTCACTGGTAATCACCAATCCATTCATGGGACATTGGGCGACTGGTCCCTGCATAGCGCGTGGCTAACACATTTTGCCCTTCAGAACCGAGACCTCTTCAAAACAACGTAATGTTGGTATCCAGACGCTCTTGACCCCACCCCTTTCGCCCTCGATTTTGGCAGTACTCCGGATCACGTCCAAGGTCACGACAGCGCGAGCAACATCCAGAAGAGGCTTCGCCATACATCCACGCTCCCCGCAGTCTTCCAAAATGTGTCATAATGCGCCCCTGCTTCCACTCTCGCCTTTGTCTCCAACAAAAGAGTGCCCTCAGTCTAAGAGTCAGCTCGGCCTCGGCAGCCACCTATATGCACCAACGACCTGCCCTGTCAGATGCAGCAAATCGATACCGCTTTCCTCCGCGATGGCACTCAATGAGGACGGCCACGGCATTCTCAGAGCCCCCTCCCCCGACACACACTCCGGCCACTACTATCAACCACCGAAGATGAACCAAGCACGTGGCTAGATTCAACCACGATTCAGAGACTACTCGACTGCCTCGTCCCTATTATCACCCCAGGGTTGAAACATAGCTGCGCAACACACGCCATAATGAATTTAGATTGTAGCTTAGGTACTAGATAGATATGTAGATCTTGTTTCTGTAGAACCTGGGGCTTCTTAGTCACAAGACCCACTCAGATAGTAAAACAATTGCTTCAAAGCCTTCAGAAGCGAAGGTCGAGATCTTGATCCCCCGATGATTCCTTCAGTTTTGCTCAGCTTGCTCTCGTTGATCTTGTCCTTGTTTCGTTGCTTAGCTGCGTGACCTCCAACCTGGACATGTTCTGGGTATCGCGTGAAGGGCCTCCCAAGCATTGGCCGCTCTTTGATAGACACAAGACATTTTCCTCACAAGAGCACGTCTGATGACAACCAGAGGAGCACAGTCTCTCCACGGTCGGCTCACCCTCTCGACGCGGCATTCACCCTTCCAAGACTAACTGGATCCCATCCAATGTTTCCGGCGGTTGCGGGCACTCGGAGGCATCTGGGACGTTGAGCTGGGCACGCACCTTCCCCAGTGGACACGGCAGGACGCCTGGAAACGGCCCCGGAGCGAAGGGTGACGTGATACCTTCCACTTGTGGGTGAACATGGCAGCAAGTCCCGGCTCCGGGGGAAGGAGCAAGTCGACCTCAGGTCAACAAACCATGTCTTCGGCGATTTGGGCCCACCCGTGGCTCCCCCCTTTCGATCCTGGATGGTCGAGCGACAGCGACAGCGACAGCGACGACGACGACGACAACGACGACGACGACGAAGACGAAGACGAAGACGAAGACGAAGACGAAGACGAAGACGAGGACAAGGACAAGGACAAGGACAAGGACAAGGACAAGAAGATGGGCGAGAAGTCGGGGCTGGCCGACTGGTCCAGCGCCGCGGCGACGCTTCTCGTCGCACCGTGGGCAGAGTGGCGCGGGCGCGCCGGCGTCCTGTGTGCCTGGGCGAGGGCGGCCGGCCGGGTGCTCCCCCCGGCGGTGGCCAAACGTTTGTGGCTGCCGACGCTGGAGGAGCAGCGGGAGCAGCAGGACGACGAGAGGAGGGAGAGGGAGAGGGAGGAGGGCGACCGGCGGGAGCGGCAGCAGCAGGAGGTCGATGGCCTGGTGGCGGCGGCGGTGAACGCTGGGGTGGCGGCGGCGGCGAGGGCCGGTGTGGCGTCGGCGGTGAGCGCGGCGGTGGGTGCGGCGGCGGCCGCGATCAAGGAGGAGATGGGGGGTGAGGTCAAGGACCTCAAGACCAGGGTGGAGGCCCTTGAGGCCAAGGTGGGAGAGCTGGAGGCGGAGAAGAAGGAGAGGGAGGAGGAGGTCAACGACCTCTTTAGCAAGGGTGAGGCCCTCCAGGGCAGGGTGGAGGATCTGGAGGAGAAGATGAAGGAGCTGAAGGAGGAGATGGAGAAGATGAAGGATGGCTGGGAGACGGAGGAGGAGTAGAGTGGAGTGTGGCCTTTGTTGTTTTTTCTTTTTTCTTTCTGTTTCCTTTCGTCTTGTTTCATTCTTCCCCCCAGCCCCCGCTTTCGGTTTTGGTTTCTTGAAGTATCATTAGGGGCAATTCCCACCCAGCGAATGCTGGTACATACACTTTAACGGTAAGATTGTTCCCTTGAAAGCCTGCCAGGCATCCATGCCCTCCCCTCAATGACGCCGACCAACATCAAGTGAGTTGGTTATTCATCTTCAGCTTAGACACCTAAGCGTACATTCCTTTCTTTAAATTTTATTCTATCCTTTACTATCTATTTCATATCCATTCTTCTGCTGAGTCCCTCCTTCAGTGTTCGCGCTTTGCGCTTCTCTCCACTCTTTTTGCTCTCTCATTTCAAACCTCCCGCAGCCTGTTTGTGTTGCTCATTATGACATTGAACACAGGATTGCCCAAGTGTATGGCACGCCTTGAGTGATCCAATCCAAGTGGAATTGAAATGCTGGGGAATTGCGCGAGGAATAGTTCTCCCACTCGTTGATCTTAGGATCGATCTGGACACTTGCGCTCTCTGACATATCCGGGTCCCAAAGTGGCACACAGATCTTGCACAGCCTTGACTAACACTTCCACTCTGGCTTCTGTCAATGGCTTATCACTGTTGGACACTGCAGAAACATTGCAATATATCATCATCAAGCCATCGCTCCCGTCACTGCAGAACCAGGGTGCTTGACCCGAGACCGTGATACCTACTCAAGGCCTCGGTGCTATTATCCTGTACCTCATTTTACGGCATACCTGTGTTGAAATCGGGCTGGTTGAGTGACTTGCATGATTTCAGTATCAAAATATCATTCTACCTCTTTGTCTATACGCTGGTAGGTGTGGAGGAACAAGGGTGGCTGGCCGCTCTCCGTGGGTCTCATACCGTCGGTCGATATGGATTCCTGCCCAAGTCTCCAACACGAAATCTGGTATGCCTTCGGATCCTTGATCTCTTGAGGTTGCTTCACCTTAGCTTGTTCTTGCAAATTATGGAATGAAGGGCGGCATCTGTCTTACTTCTGTTGTTTACGATTTCACTAATATCAATTCGCCTTATCTAAGTATTTAACTGAGTACATGAAGGTTTTTTGCCCGCATCTTTCATTGCAATCGTTTTCAAGGGTCGAAATTCTTTCAAGACCACTATACGATGCTGTCAGGGTTGAGATTCTGGGACTTCAAAGGCTCAGAAACCTCTCCAACTCTTCGAACACCCAATCGACGGGAGCCATCGCCCAAGATTGGATTTTACTTAGGTACGTAGTCTCTTCAAGCTCTTCTCTCCTCGCAAGGTCAGCTTCTTCTTGGGCTTTCCTCGCAAGCTCAGCTTCTTCTTGGGCTTTCCTCGCAAGCTCAGCTTCTTCTTGGGCTTTCCTCGCAAGGTCAGCTTCTTCTTGGGCTTTCCTCGCAAGCTCAGCTTCTTCAAGTCGTTTCGTCCTTGCAAGTTCTGCTTCAACTACCACTAACCGCTTCGCGAGGCTCTTCAGCTTGACACTTTTGCGCTCAAGCAGCCTGTCCATACAAATGATTGTCCTCCAACCGTTCAATATGGTTTTTGTTTGGGACTCGATGGCCCATTGATAACCAGACTTCGTTTTCCAGTCGAGCCCGAGCGTGCTCCCGGAAAATCCATCTATCCCGCCGGTCTTGGCCTCCTCCAATTCCTTCCCACAGGCCACACACATACCTTCTGCTCGCTGAAGCTCGAGTTCGCGCCTGAGGGCTAATATCTCCGCCTCGGGAGCATCTGGAATTCCGAGTTGAGCTGATGAAGTGGATCTGGTCTGCCCAGAAGGGTCGTTTGGGTGTGATGGGGCTGTCAGGCCACCATTCGGGGGTAAACAAGCCGCAGAGTTAGTGACGTCTGNNNNGCGGGGGTGGGTTGGTCTTGTCCAGTTGCTGCTGTCGGACCCTCTCGAAGTAGCGTTGGGCCCTCCTCAGAAATAGATCTGTCTTGGACATTATAATAGCTGCTATTTTGCCTGATGATTGTTGTGGACGGAGGGTGTTTTGCGTGAGATGGGGTAAAGTAGAGATTGAAGGGGAATGGTGACAGTGCAAACCCCTGGGTGTCTTGGCTTGAAAAAATCCGAGATAACATAGATGAGTGTGGTAAGGGCAGACGTGACTCATATATAGAGGAGGACCGGCCGAAATCTGAGAGCTCGTTTGCTTAAAAGCAACCATGGGTCATAAGCTAGAAAGATACCTAGGTAGCTGTAGGGCGTTATGGCTCGACACCATTCAGAACTAAGACACATCGAGAAGGGATTTGTACCGGCTCCTGGATCGACTCGGAACCGAGCCCAAGTAAGTCGAACCGGCGCCTGTGGAAACTTCTTTGAACGATCTTTAAACATTCTAGCTTGCCGGGTGATCCTCAGACTGGCGAATACAGTGGGGTACTCCTGAGACGAATCCATTGAGTGCTGCGCCATAGCTGCCCCGGCCAAAGACTACAATTCTAAGTCCAGGTCCTCTAGACTTAGATCCATTACTTTACCACTATTTCCACCCCCCCCCCAGGCCTGTAATAGAGCTCTAGGCAGCGAGGGGCTGGCTGCATGTGTCTCTTAAGGTCGGTGTACGCTCTTATAGATAGCCTGAGAATAGTATGGTTTACTATTTTACTTGAGCCGGTTTACCTAGACCCGACCGCCCTTTACGGTATGGTAACAGGATAGTATCTACTGTGGGCATCATATGTTATTAATTTTTGAATGTGCCAGGCGCGAGTCGCACACCGCATCAGTCCGCAGCAAATACTGGATTTGTCAAATAGGTATACCGGATTTGGCTTCACAGGATTTGGAATACGTTGCGGCACGGAAAAGACACCGGTGTCGGAAGATCGACGGTCTCGCGCCAAACAGCTCATCTGAACAAGACAGATGCGCGAGTGAATGTCCGCGCTTGTATCGTCGCAGCTACTGGTGCGCGACGACTACGATAGCAGGTGTCACATCTCTGGTCTGTCCCTGTTCTGCGCGTCCTGGCCGGTTCGCTAGCCGAGAAGGCGTCTCGGTTCTTCCGTATACTATTACTCTGCGGGCTGCATGTCGAAACCACCATCAACAACGGTCATTCTGGCGGGCGCGCCATGACATAAAGCTTGGTTTTTCAACTCTTGTGTCAAAACGATTTCAGCGGCTAGCTGCTACAATACGAGATCAATCAAGACCGCATTCGCCAAGGAGATTTTGATGCGTTGCGCGCATTATTCGAGCGACTAGCCAGCCATCTACCCGGTGTTGTTTTACTATTTTGTCTCATCGATGTCATTATGTACTACGAGCGAGAGGAGTTCAGAGAAGACATGGAACGTGTGCTCAGGACCATTTTGCAGGTGTCAGCCGACCATTACGAGCCCGACCAAGACGACGAAGGTGCCAAAGCCGTTTCCGGAGCAGCTTATCTTGTCTATGGACAGAATGGCCCAGTCGAGTGGAGCGGCAAGCAGGAGCAGGTTGAAGAGAGAACTGGGAGCCGACTTGCAATAATTGGGTCCCGCGTGAAAGACACGGATTTCTCATGATGACGCGATGGGGTAACTACTTGTCCATGTGATTGATGAGTCGTGTCAAATGCTCACCAGCGGATTGATACCTGCACACGAGCACGTCCCTCTATATACTTTATTCTGAACGGCGCCGTCGAAAGATCTGAGCTCCCGAACGGCGGGATGAGTGCATCGACCTTCAGCCACACCTCTAGTGGCTTGTCCCAAGCAGCATTGACGTGCAGGGGGTGGCTTACTTAACACCTGAGGTCGCTTTGAGCACTGCAGTAACAAGCGGGCCCTGAAAGACTAGGCGATACGCGCATTAGTCCCGGGAAGGTCGCCCTTCAATCTTGGAGATCACATCAACAGATCCTTGGTACCTAGGTATGCAGATCGACGCAGTTGGTGGGAAATCACTCGTGCGAGCAGCCGGCGAGAACGAGGCTCAACGGGCATCAAACCAGCCCAAGAAGCTTAATTCAGGCGATTTTGAGCCGCAGCACCTGGAAGATCGGCAAACCCCCGTTGCCCATCAATGTGGGGATTGCCCGGGGTCCCAAGGCCCATTTTAGTCCGAGTTGAGACGAATGAGACCGACTTCTGGAACAGCGCAGGGTCATGAGACACCGAAACCCCTGAGGCTCCCGCGCCCACCCCCTTTCGCTTCGAAATAACCTTAAACATCGCTCGAATGAGCTTGTCTGTTTTACGCGGACTGCCCGTTGGCGCGCCTGGAGCGCACTCCTCGTCTCCTTAAACAGGAGCGGCCAAGGCAAGGTATGCAGGTGTTCACGATGACTCGTCTCGTCTCATCCCCTGCGGTTGTCACACAGACCCCTGCGGCGGCAATGTCAAACCTGCTAGTCTTCAGGCGGCGGCTTGGCGATGGCTTCAAGGTTGGATGGCACTTGAATGGCATTAGAACATATAAACTTAGGCTGAGAAGCACTTGGTCTCGAGTGTTTCTACCGGACGATCATCAGCACATTTTCGTTGAACGCCTCTATTCTATCTCTATCGCCGGTCGTTGGATTTGTTTGTAATATTTCAAGTTTCAATTCTCTCGCTACCAAACTTTCCACCCTCGCTTTCAGCAATTTTAATTCTTTTCGACTTCCCATCAACGAAAATGAGGTTCGCTTTCATCGTCACCATCTTCGCCGCCACTGCTTCTGCAGCCAGCCTGCAGGCCCGGCAGAGGGGTCGTGGAAGGGGCCGAAATGGCAAGGGAGCTGGCGCTGCCGTCGGTGCAGGAGCCGCAGGAGGTGCTGCTGCCGGGGCTGCAACTGGAGCTGCCACTGGAGCCGCCACGGGTGGGAACACGGCTGCTGCTGGGGCTGTCCAGAGGGGAGCCTCGACGCTGGTGTTCAAGGAGGATGGAGGTGTCCCTGGAAACGAGTGCCTCACCTTCCGCAACAATGGTAAGCCACCCCTTCACATGCATCTCGAAAAAGGCTGTGAACAGTAGCTGACATCCTCTCCCAGGTGAAATCGTCGACGCGGCTTGCGTGAACGAGGCTGCCGACCGACAGATCACCCCCTCCACGCTCAACGGAGCCGACGTGCTCCTCGTGCAGAGGTCCTTCACCGCCGGCTTCCGGCCCGACCTGGTCGGCGTCCAGGCCTGTGTGGGCTTCAACGGCACGACCTTCCGTGCCGAGGACTGTGCCGCCAACGGCATCGAGCTGGTCAGCTTCAACCAGGCTACGAGCCAGCTCGTTGCGACTGGTGGAGCCTGCCAGAGCGGGCACGACGGTGCCGCTCAGCTCACGGTGGACGAGACTGGCCAGAACTGTGCTACTCTCACCACTACCACTGTCACACCCACGGACCCTGAATAAGAGCTTCGCTGTGTAGGATGCTGCTTATTCCAGGCCTCATCTATGCGGGTTTCGAGTTTATTTTAGTCTCCAGCGACGACAATATTCACTAGATCACTCGACATGGGTCATCACGAATGATCTAAACACTAATCAATGAAATCTCACAATGCACAACTCTATTGCATCCCATGGCACGCTGCGTGAAAATATAATTCGATATAGCCCGTCAAATCTTGACGCCTGCGTCGAGTCGTGAGATCCTTGAGCTCCTTCGGCTTCCATCAGTGTTATTGGTCCCTTCTGGCTGGATTGAAAGCATCATATGATGTTCAGGTCGGCTGCAGCATTGTGTTGTCCCAGGAAAGCTCCGTTGTGCCATTTGGTCCCGGGCTACTTCGCGTACAATACAAATTCGGCCTCACCCTGAAGGTAAATCGAGCTGCAGATCATGTTTATTGTCTATTGTCTTGCTGCTTGATGAATGGTTCTCTGGGAGATGCCAAACTTCTTTGTTCCGAAACATTTGGTTTGATTGCTAGCCATACGGTGATCATCGCGGGGAGCCAAGGCGTACCTAGGTATGGATGTTTCCTCAGCATCGCGCCAGGTAAACTGACATACCCAAAGTTGCAATTCTCTCGTGTTCGCGTCAGTTTCGTCCCGTCCCAATGGTCGGTCAGGAGCGAGCCCGAAACGTTGTGGGGCCAGCAGTTGAGGAACGTCTCAGTGTCGTTCGCGAGTGTTCGAGCCAACCAAAGCTCACCCGTGGAATCCACATTTTAGAGTGGATGCTTGCTGACAGGAGCCTCTACGCAACGTGTCGGAGCACAACCAATATCTGACTCTTAAGCAACCGGAAACTTACCGATGAGATGACCTGGCGATGCTTCTCTTTTCCTTCCTATAAGCTCTCAGTTATTTGCATTTTGGGTCATGCGTGATTTCGGTGTCCAATGATGGTTTTTCTTTGATTCTTTACATCTTTTAATTATCACGGAATATTTAACTTGTCATGCTTTCGACACTTTTTATCGCCCTGGTGGCGAAAGCAACGCTGGTCGCTGGGAGAACTCCTGATGGCTTCTCCCCGAACTCTAATGCCGATCTAATGGTTGTGTATGGCCAGACCGCAGCAATGAATGGGGCCGTGGTAGACAAAGGAGGTAACACAACGCAGTCGCCCGTATATCGGTGAGTTTCTGACTTACTAAATATCAATAGCCACGGCCAGCGCGCCCACAATAGCTTCCAAATCCCGCCTCGATGGCACCTCGTACGCAGTGATCATGGTTGACCTCGACATACCTTCGAATCAGAATCCGCACACATTCCTGCACTGGATGCAGACAGATCTCGCTCCAGCCACAACAGCATCAAGCATCGCAGTATCGAACGGAACCACACAAGGTTTCACCCTGTCCAACGCCAAAAGGACAAGCGCTCTAGTTCCATACACACAGCCTAATCCACCAGCTCAGAATCCACTCAGCCACAGATACACCCAAATTCTGATCGACACCAGCTCTATGACCCAGGCCGGTCTCTCAGCACTTCAATCAGCGGCCCAGACTCGCGTCGGCTTCGACACCGCCTCCGTGCTTGAAGCTGCGGGGCTCAGCAACAATGTCGTCGCTGGCAACTTCTTCAACGTGACGAATCCCGGCCAGACTGTGTCATCGGCAAGCTTCAGCAACTTCAGCTCAACATCCATCGGAGACTCAACAGGCAACATCCAGGGAAGTGGCCAGGTCCCCAAGACTGACAACGAGGGGTTCAAGGGATTTGGGGCCACGGGTGGCGGTGATGGGATTATGGGCGGGGGCACTCTTACGACCACGATATCATCGGCGCCCGCAGGTCCTACGTCTGGGCTAACTCAGGCTGGCACGAGTGGAGGTGCAACTTCGGCAGCATCAAAGACCTGCGGAGGAAAACCTGGTTATCCCCTCGCGTTTATGGTGGCTGTGGGGTTTCTTGTCGCTCATTCAAGCAGCCTATAGACCACACTTGGGAAACCTACTTGAACTATTGGGATTCGGGGTGGCAGTTCTGCTTGATGGGCTTCATTGCATACAATATTACTCTCACTTGTTAATACACCAGATAGAGCGTGCAGGCACCACAAGAAATATTCTATGACCAGGGAATTCAGAAATTAGTGCCTCCTGGCCTCCTAATCCATGATATCAATTCTGTGACTGTAAAAAGATTTGAAGACATCTACGCCTTCCTAGACATCTTTCGTGCTCAGAATATCTAACTGTGTATCCTATGCCTCTCCTTGGACTTTAGTCGCATTCTTCAGTTCCGGACAGAGTAATCTTCGAATTGAACCGGTCAGGCAATGTTCTCAGAGCTTCGGCTCCGGCGGCTTGGAAGCTGCCCAGCTCTCGAGGATGACATTCTGTTTGCTGTCCAGCCTCTCCTGCGTCAGCTCATATAATCTTGGCACACCAGTGCTCTTGAAGTTCACGTCATCCAGAGCCATTTGGGCAACAGCCTTGGCGGCGAGGAAGATCTGGGGCATGCCGTGGCCCGTAAAGCCAGCGATGACTAGCTGGCTTGGTCGACTTGGCAAGGGCCCGACAAATGGCCATCCATCCGATGAGTAGCCCATGACTGGTGAACACTGTCAGTAAAATCATGAAACCGCTTGGCTGGCCCATGAGAACCTACTGCCCGTCCAGACTTTGTGCGTGTAAGCCCCTGAATCTTCCCACCCCTTGAAGTTCTTCTGCATATAATCATCGAAATGGTGATGCGCGCCACCAGTCGTGATCAACTTGTCGTCCTCAACGGTATTGTACCAGCTGTCAAGGTCTTTGTAGTACCTCTCCCTGGCTCCACCAACGACTATGCTGCCATCCAGCCGCGGGATGAGATACTCGTACTCGGTTGGCGACCACCGTATGATGTAGCTGTTTGGTAAGTGGGGAGCTGGTTTTCTTTGGGGAACGATGTGACTGCAGATCCCCTTCACAGGCACAATCTTGTTCTCGAGCTCTGGCACAATTGACGACGTATATCCGTTCGTGGCATAAACGACCTTCTTTGCCCTCAGAGTGCCACGCTCCTTCGTTGTGATGGTGTAGTACCCCTCCGCATCCCGCTCCTTCGACACGCCCGTAACAGGTGTGTGCGTCTGCAGGTTCACCCCCGCGTCAACCGCCTTCTGCAGAAGGGCAAGTATGAGCTTGTATGGCCACAGGTGGCCGGCTGAGTAACTGACGCACCCCTTGGCACCCTTGACGCCTGACAGCTGCTCTGCGCCAGGACCTCCCTCGTAGGAGACATCCTTCATGACGGACAGGCCAGCCTTGCGGAGAAGGTCGAAGCCCGCCTTCATGCGATCGTTGATGGCGTCTGTCATGAGTGCATCCACGGCTCGTGTCAAAACGAACTCGCAGTCTATTTGCTCCTCCTCGATGACTGTCTTTAGAGCCGAGAGTGTCTGTGCCTCGAACGAGGCGCACTCGGCTGCTACCTCAAAGCCGTGGGAGACGGCCACAGAGGCTGGGCGGTTGTATGGGTCGGGCTTAAGGTGACCGCCTGAGGAGAGTCAGTCTCTTTTCGCAGGCGGGAAACGTATGAGGGCGATGTAGTACCATTTCGACCAGTGGCACCTGAGCATGCCTGTCGTGCCTCGAGAATGACTATCGACGGCGGTGGGATGCCCTTCTCTTTACTTTGTCTGAGGATGTGGTACACCACCGAGGCTCCCGCATACCCAGCTCCGACGACCGCGATATCAACCGCATTCGGGAGGTCCGGGGTGCTTCGGTGGTCGTCAAGAGGGTGGAGCTCCGTCCTCCAGAAAGAACCTGTGGAGTTGGCTACGGGAAGTGGGGAAGGTGCCATCTTTTTCTTTTGCTGGTGTTAAAGGAACCTAGGCGATGGTGACGATCACGTTCATTGGGACGGCTTGAGGCGTCTTGGTCCCGATACAGCCCGGGTCTGCTGCGTTGCAGCAGTAAAGTTATAGGGCCCAAGAGATTTTCAGGGGTCTGGTTCGGAACCCGCCGACATCGAGCCGGTGGGGACCCGGATGAGCAGCGAGCTTATCGGGCGCGGACCACTGTTTCTCGGCATCCCATGCCGGCTGTTCGCTCGCAGTTGACTCGGTCCATGACACAGACAAGCGAGTGCCGGGCCGGGTAACCCAATTGATTTCATTCTTAGACAACAGTTACCATTTTGTTGCCAGTTCCCGTTGCTTCTGAACTCTGCTTGTTGCTCCACCCTATTAGTCGTAGTCTTTGACCTCTTTAAACTCCTTCACTTGCAGAAGGTGCTTGTCAAGGCCGAAGATAGGATGTCAGGTACTTGGGCTGGGATACTACTAGTATGTAGTTACACCTAGATACTACATAGAATCAAACTATACAACATCTCCGCGACCTTTTCCAAAGTTAGAAACGGCAAGGACAGTATTGTGGAGTGGGTATTTGACCGTTGATTCATGTGAAGGAGTCGCCTGCAGCTCTTTGAGAGAATTAGTGAGCGCAGCACTATCTGATCTGAAGGTCTGAGAAATGATGGACAGACTGAAGAAACGTGTAGGGCACGCATGGGGCAGAAGAGTCCCAAGTAGTTTAAGGGTATTATATGGTAATCCAGGTGAACCTAGGGAATTACTAGGCAATGGATCAATTGTCCTTGAGGCTGCTTACAAGCATAAGAACTTATTCTCATTGCTCTTCAAATCCCTCGTTCTCACTTTCTAATTGGACACAAGCCATAGCCAACAACCCAAGCCCAAAGAGTCCAGCTACGAGTAGAAACGGAACTCCAGTCCACTCAGGACCGCGGCTGAGACCCCACTCGAAGGAGCTTGCTAGGATAGGACCAGCCATCAGTCCCCCAATAGACTGCATCAGGCCCAGAGCCGAGTACAATGTGCCCGCCTCGTCGTGATGGACCAGTGAGGTAACTAGGCTTCGAGACGCGGGCCCAAATCCCGACCCTAAAGCCAGCAACACAACACCTGTAGCCACTAGAACTACTGTCGGTGCAAGAGCCACGACAACAGAGCCGACAGCCAGCAGCGCGACGGATGCTCGGCTGACGAACAGGTCTTTTGCGGCGACACTGAGGCCAATGCGGCCCAGATGGTGGTTGAGAAGGGGGAGGAACACTAGGAGAAGGGCTAGATTGGCGGAACCACGGAGTGCGATCAGAAGGCTTGCCTGAATGAGGATAGATACAACACTGTCAGCTCGAGATACTGGGAACAGCGGCAGCAGAAGTCATGCAGACATACCTTGGAGTACGTCCAGTTGAAACGGTGCCGCACGTATTGTACCAGGAAACTGGTCGACTGGCGCCCCAGTGCTGCGACGAGGAATGCCAGACAGATTGCAATGACATCAGCCTTGGCCAGGACACGAAGCCTGGCGAGAAGCTGTGACTTCTGGGACGTGTCTCCTTGTCTGTTCTCCTCGCCTGTCCCAGATGCGGCGACAGTAGCACGTTCCGGAGCCTGCCCTCCTTTGTAGCCGAGCGTTTCGGGAAGCAGAAAGGCGGGGATCGTGATTCCCAGTCCCGTCAGGACGGTCGAGAGGAGGTAAGGAATCCATGGGCTGCGGGCCATAAGAAAGGCGCTTAGTGGTGTGGCAACGATGTCGCCAATGAGGATACAGGCAGACAGCCTGAAGAAGAGGTTGGCCCGCTCGGCCGCCGGCGTGATATCTGCGACGACTAGGAAGACCATAGACGTGGCAACGACGTCGCCGCCGCCCAGGAGACGGAGGGCCGAGGTCAACCACATCAATCGCGGCGGGAAGATACTGCCGTTCCAGAGGAGGAAGATGGACGCGAGGTTCTGGGCGAACATGCCCAGCATGCTCATCACGAGCACGGGCCGTCGCCCCCACCGGTCAGCGAGCAGGCCGAACGGAATCGCGACAAGCAGCCCTGGCAGCAGATTCGTCGTGTTGAGCAGCTGGGTCACGGTTGCCAGCTCGGACTGGACGGGCGCGACGGAGCAGTCGCTGGCACTGGAAGAGCGGGACGCGTAGTAACGGCTGCAGATGACCTGCTCGAGGATGTTGGTCTGCGGCACGTCCATGAAGAAGCTTGCGAAGTCGACCGTGACTACAAACAAGAAACTGATGAGAATGATTCGCCTCGGCGTTTTCCTCTCGCCCTCTGGATGGCTGCCGTCCTCATGCGATCGCGGTGACAGTAGGGGCTCGGCCTCTGGGTTTGGGTTCCTCGTCCGTGGCACAGAGGCCTCGCCTGCTTGAGTCCGTTGGTCCGCCATGCCGCAGTGCTACTTTTTCTCCCGCTTCGATATCCCACTCGTCAAAGAGGAAAGAGGGGAGGACAGGCTTGGGAAGATTCAGGCGCGGCATCCTGTCAGCCGGGTAGTTAGGGTGGAATGAAGCTGGACCTCTCTTGGTGAAATTGGCCGAACAGCCTGCATTGAGACGGGTCCACAATCACTGTGTGGAGACGCTGTAAGTCACTGTGTGTCTGCGCTGGTTTTCTATCCACCTTGCACTCCCAATCCCATCCTCGTATAGTCGAAACTTCGGAACTTGTTGGATTCTAGATGCAGAATCGGAACATACCGACAGGGATCTCCATGTCAAGCTATCGACGAAAGTTGGTCGTTTTCGAGCCCAGGAGATAACAGAAGGGGCGCATACTGTGGTGTCGTCGGTGGTCAATTTTATTACTATAACGAGACTGTGCTGGTTTTCTAGCCAATAAGACGGCCGGACTTTCACCCGCGGGCATTCCTCGTGGGTCCCGGGAGTGATGACTCTGGCCAACCAGTAATAGCCGTACCCTGCCGGCCTCGAGACCCAGGACAAGCAACACTGTCGTCCCCGTCGAGCGCTGTTGGCCATGGTCTACGGGTCTGCAATAAGGCCCGTCCCTTGTATTATCATATAAATGGCCGCCAGGGGGATGACGGGGTTGCATTGTCTTGTGCCCTGTGTTTGGCTTCCATCAGCAATCATCTACCTAGGTAGCTAGACTACCTGGTTCCATCATGATTGTGCCGGTCATGGCGTGACATAACCGACCTCGTACTCCAAATGTGTGTAGGGCTAATCATCACACCCGCTCCTGGAAGGACCTGCGGAGGTAGTCAGAAGGTGTTCGCCTGTGACGTTCCAACAACAGAATGAAATGCCTGTCGGCTCCGGTTTGGCCAAAATGGAACATGGGGTATCGGTCATTACATATGTTCAAGAATGCCGCGCTACGACATAAACATGCCTAGGTAATTAGTCACAACTGTTACATAGATCTCCAATGAGCCTGAGATTGAAAATTCACCCTTGAGTATAAGAGCTTTTTCTTCTGATCGTCCAGCGTGGCCCATTTCTCATGCATTTCTCCATTTGGAACAATGAATGCTTTTTGGCTGATAGCAAACAAGGTCTGAGATGAGGAGATATAGATCCCATCCTTCTTCGCCTCAGCCAGACAAGCTACGATGTTCCTCTTCCGTTCGGGATCCTGTTCGGCGTGCAAATCTTCTTCGATGTCACGGATTATTATGTCCATGTCTTCCTTGCGAATTTGTCGAGCATATTCCTCCCTGGAAGAGATCTGTGAAGCTGGCTCAGACATCTCGTCAAATGGTTGCTGGAGTTTATGAGCCGTTGGCGATCAAGTGGATGATGATGATCTGGCAAATTTGGAAGTTGGACGGGTTGCAGCAGAGGAACGTCATTCGCTTGTGGACCATCTAGATGGCAGAGCGCTGACCCACCAGAGCACGCTTCCCACCGCTGATACCTAAGGTAGGCAGCAGTCTCGAGGGTACATCGTAACACCTGCGCCGCATGATCAAACATGACGGCGCCTCTTTATGCCGAGGAGCATTTAGAATGAAGTCTTGGCGTTGACTCTATTATCCACTTATTCCAATAGTAGTGTGACGTGTTCCTGGAGATTGTCCGCAAGGCAGATGCGTATTTGCAGCAATATATGTGGCTCACCCGCGACAGACGACGCAACCAGATCACAGGCTGCACACATGCAGCCTAACTCCCTCCGAAACCCGATTACTCCGATGAAAATGACAAGCGACCCATCGCAGCCTCAAGACCAGCCTATTTCCCCGGCACCGGGCGGATCCACCAAAGGTGGACATGGTTCGTCTCAGGCCACGGTCAATGGTGCCACAAAAGCCGATGCCGAGGAGGTGCAATCCCACACAAGACTGGTGGAGGGTAGTATCAAAAAGGAATCAAACCCGGTCCGACGACGCAACGCCGAGGTCTGCCTGGAATTCGTGAAAAAACACGGATAGCCGGCTGACGGGTACCGTTTTTTTATCCACGAAGAAGTAATAGAAGTTCTGAAGGAAGACGAGCTCGACCGCAGAGAAGATGAGCTCGCAATACAAGAGCCTGGCTGTCTGAGGGATACTTATAGCCTTGTAAGTCGTTGGCCCGTTCTCTTTCTTTCGCCGTGGCAGTCGGAACATTGCATTTGGAACTGATCTTGCTCATTCGATCCAGTACCCTCCTTTGACATTAAGCCCGAGAGCATATGAGTAGTGGCATGAGGACTTTGGGCCACCTCCGGGATGGCCGAGGTCATTTTAGTGGCCAGGTTAATCCACATACCTAGGGAGTGAGATGCATCGTCAAGCTGTGCGCAGAGAACAATATGTAGCGTTAACGGGTGTGGTGACCTGTTTGATCCAGAAGTAGACAATATGGAAAGTGAAATTATTCGCTTCATCAAAGAACCATTCGAAACATGAATTGAAAAGTAAGCCGGCAAAGCAAACAGCGTGGTATTTAGCTGCCAGGCCTGCCTAGGTTAACATGCCCGTCGCCTCGTTTCGTAATTCTCATTGAGTTGCTGCAATGATCTTGTCTGCCATCTCTGGCAATGTGGGTGCAACAACATCCAGCTCGCCAAAAACGCTGTAGAGAGGCTCGCCCTCCAACGCCGTGCAATAAGCACCGTGGAACCTAAACGAACGTGTCAGCTTGGTCACGCTCGCTAATAAATCAGAGGAGGAAAATCATACCCAACTGTCCTCGCCGTGCTCACATCCCACATATGCGCAGCCGCAAACCAAGGCTTCTTCCCGTCCCTGCTCAACCTCTCCAGCAGCGGCCTATACGCCTCAGGGACCGGCTTCGCCACACCCACGGTATCACAGCTCAGCAGGTTCTCCGCAGGCATATCCACCCCAGCGTCCCTGAAATACCCACCTACGCGCGAGATGTCCCCAGCCGTGAAGCACCACACCGTGAACCCCGCATCCCGCAGCCTCTGCACGCACTCCTTGGCGCCGTCCCGCAGGTACAGCTTCTTCCACTCGCCCACGAGCCAACGCACGTCCTCGTCGCTGCAGAACGCCCTGGGCTCCTGCACGCCGGAGAAGAAGAGCATGCGGTAGAAGAGCTGGGCGAAGGCCTCGAAGAAGGGCTTGTACCGGCCCGACAGGGAGAGGTATGTGTACTCGCGCTCGGCGGCCTCGATCCAGCAGGCGCCGAGCAGCTCTGGTTTGATCCCAGCGGCCTTGAGCTTGTCGCCGAGACGTTCTTCCATGGCTTCCCAGAGGCGGGCGTGGGAGACCAAAGTGCCTACCACATCGAAGACGACGTCCTTGGTTGCTGGGATGGACATGGTGGGTGGAATCGTCAATGCGAGGTGGTGGTGTATCAAACACAATGATTTTTCATTCAACCGTTGTAGTCGATATGAGCGAAAAGATTATCACATTTGAAATGTCTGTGGAACTTGATGCTGCGATCTCTGTTCGTCAAATACTGTTGACTCAAGTGCTAAACATTTAAGCACTGAGTCACAGTGACCTGGTGAGTCGAGGCCATGCGCGCATCGGCGGGTGTGCATGGATGCGGCAGTTCCGGCGATCATATTCAATTCGACGTGGAGTGATTGGTAGCCCCGGCAATAAATATGCAGCTCTTCCGGGATTGGATCCTCGATTCTCGGCCGCCTGGCCGGCATGCCAAAAACCGGGCCGGTCTTGCTCGGCCGTCTTGGAACCGGGGCTGGTGGGGCATAACTAAGCAGCATTGCAGTGTTCGGACGAGATCCGATAAGCCAACTTATAAGGGGAAGACATGCGATTCCTTCATATTTACGTTACTCGCCATTCTGGCTGATTTCTTCATGTAACGCACGCGGTGGACGCGGTACTCATGCTGACTCAATCGTGATCATAGCCATGTTATTCCAGGAGATACGGCTGCTACATAGGCTCGTCTTGCATGCTTATTCCCTACTCATATAAGTCCAGACCATCCATCCAACGCCCCGAGCTCAGGAAACCCACCAAAGAGGCTCAGATCATCCAGCTGCTGATCCATCCGGATCCCCGCGTTGTCCATCAACGCCATCCATCTTGCAGAGTCCGGACTGTGATCAAGATCAGGCGGCGGCCCCAGGACACCAGGTCCAGATGGCATCCCAGGATACGGTGAGGGAACAGTAGCCATCTCCTGCGCCCTCTTGAGCCCTCTGAGGGAATCATCCCCTTGTAGCTGCCGATGCTGAGGCTGATGCTGTTGTTGACTCTGCTGCTGCTGTGACTCCCCACCGCCAACAGCACCAACAGGCCACATGGCAGCCCACTCCCGAAACCGTTCATACCCAGTCTTACCCAGGTCCATCTCCCCACGAACGTTAATCTCCACAAACGTCTCCCCCTTCCCATCCGTGAGCCCTCCAGGCCCGGCTCCACCCCTCGTATCCTGCATGGCATGCAGCCGCCGCACCGCAATCTCCAGCGCCTCGATGATGCTCGCCTCGCTCTGCGTCGACACGTTGTTCCCAGCCGCCATCCGCCGGATCAGCCGCATGCCCATCTCGACGGCGGCTTTGAGCCGCGGCTGCGGGGTACTCGGCCCCAGCACTACGGACTGTGCGAGCATTACTAACAGCGCGGCGCGGCACGAGCTGAATTCTGTGTAGCTTGAGCGCGCGAGACCTGTTGTCTCGTGCAGAGTGCGCAGGAGGGCGATGGTGTTTATCGCGGCCTCGACGGCGCGCTCGACCAGGGCGGCGCGGTTGCGGGGGCGTTCTGGGGCGGTTGATGTGGTGGTGGTGTTTGGAGGCGTTGGGGAGGACGACGTTCTTGAAGAGGGGTGCGTTTCAGTGGGTCGGCGGGTTTGTTCTGGGGAGGCTGCGGACTCCGGGGTGACGCCGCTTGTCTGGAAGAAGATGAAGGGGCGGCCTACGAAGATGTCGTTGAGGTAGAGGCAGAGTTTGAGGTGGGCGTTTGAGCGGAAGTTTGGGGATGATGGGGTCGGGTTCTGGACGTCCGGGCTGAGTGTGGCCCACCATGCGTGCAAGGCCTGGCATATCACCACTATTCGTTCGAAGTAGGTTGGTTGAAGGTTTCTTGGACATCGACGAAGGAGCGTGCTGTGGTCATGGTCAGCCATCTCGAGTTTTCATAGTTGGGAACTAGCCCTTGCGCTTTGCAACATGAAGGAGACTCACATGGCGTTGGCAACCTCGCCCAGCCGAGTGGTCATGTCTATCAACGCAGACATGTTGGCATATCTGGACACTTCGTCATGTGTCCGGAATTCGTGCAGATCCTTGGGCAGTTCAGCATCCACTTCGGTCGCAGAAATGGAAGCTGGGCGGCCGTGCAGCACACTGACACGTCTCTCGACGGTGTATGTCGTCCACCACAACCTGTTGCGGGTCTCGATAGTCCAGGTGTCGAGGTCGTTGCCGGCATATCTCCTGTGCATGCCGTTCTGGATAGCCATCTTGATCCCGAGGCCGAGATAGGTGTATGCGAGTCCATGTGTGTCTAATGGCAGGGCGTAGTGTGCCAGGAGTAGACACGCCTGCACGCTCTCCATCGACGCCATGGTGATGATATCTGGGATGAGCTTCGAAGCCATCTGATAGAATGTGACGCCAACATCCGAGTCCGTGTCAGGGGGCCCACTGGGCGTTTTCTGCCCGTCTCTTTCAGCGACATCAGGCTCCGACAGGTTGTCCTCCGGAGGGCCAGCAGCCATATGGGCAAACTGTGTCCCGATTGCTAGAACCATGAGTACCGAGCACACCCATGCCGAGTCCTCACTGTTCACATGGCCAGGCGCTTCGTACAAAAACTCGAGCTTCTTGCGCAGCCACGACTCTTCCACGTAGAAACAGTTGACCTGTGCATGTCGGAAATACACCTGCACGAGGAAGTTGGCGACGGCGCGGGGAGGGAGGCAGCTGATGACGCTCTGCACCAAGGACTTGTGTGACTGCAGCTGGGTTGCACGCCAGTACTCGAGTATCTTCATGCCCTTCTTGGGCGGGGGTGCACCGCCGCGGCTGGCGGCATGGGGCATGTTCCTTGCATCGCGGGCGTCCAGTCTGGCGGATGAGATGGGTATATCCGAGTCCAGGCATTGGCTCAACCGCCGCCGGAGCTTTTGGGAGAAGTTCCAGTGCGAGAACTCGCCGGAATAGTCTAGGACCAGTGAGTCATATGTCTGGGCGCCGGCGAGACGGGAGGCACTTACGTGCTATGCTCTGAGACAACGTCTTCACGGTGAAGTTCTCGTCCTCCAGAGCCAAATCATCCAGATACTCAGGCTCGGGTCTCTCATCTCCAACCTCGCTCGCGGGAGCTGGCCTCTGCCTGACCTTGTCCGACATACGCCTGAGGTTGCTCAGATCCATCGGCACGTTTCCGAGGAGGTGCTGCACAAGACTCTCAAGACACTTGACCCTCTCCTCAGACCGGCTGTCATCGCCGCCTCCGCTGCTGCTCTCCCCAATTGACCTCGCTGGGGCCGGGGGTGCATGGGAGGCACGTGGCTTGGTCGAGAACGAGCTCGTCGGAGCCGTGAAGCCAGCCGCCACGGGGGTGAACTCGCAGCTCCGTCCCGAGCGGGAGCACCGCTGGCACGGGTGTCGCCCATCGCACTTCTCCTTGAGCCGTCGACACCGCTGACACGCCCGCGCGGCACGGACCCGGACGCTGTCTGCCACCCGGCGGCGCTTCGAATGCGGGGGACTGAGTGCATGGTGCTGCTGGTCCTGGTCCTGGTGCACGACGACGACCTCGTCTTCCTCGAGGTCCCGGGCCGGTCTCTTGGAGTCCTGGTCGGTGGCTGACTCCATTGTTTTCCGCTTGCTGAGGTGACGAATGTAGCCGTTGAGGACCCGTGGGGGGAGAGGAGGGCCCGGAGAAGGGGCAGTAGCCGTAAAGGTGCACGCCGAGTGCCGAGCTTATCACGAATAATGGGTCCGAGATTGAGGAGTGTCGGTGCTAGTGGGTCGCTATCGACGGGCTTTCTGGGGTAGCCCCTCGTGGCGGGTGGATCTGACTGAGGGGCTCATGCGTCAATGGGTGCGACTGAGGACCCTTGAGAAACTAAGATGACCAGGAATTTCATGTAATCTAATTTGCTCGTTCAGAAGGTTATCCGAAGCGTCGGAGGAAATTCGAGTTTATCTCGATCAGTTGCCGTCGAGTCGCTCACCTACGAGGGAAAAGGTGACGCATATATCCTGCCACAGAGGAAGACCACAAAAGCCCAGTCCGATTACTAGGTTCGACCAGAAGATTAATGGGTATGTTTACCGACCCCAAACCAGAGACAGTCGGTGAAGTGGGTGTGAATGACAGATTAAGCTGCTTCAGATTGCCCTGTCAGTACATGCCTATCGTTGTCTATAGCGGTCCCAGAACATCCATGGATGGGGACTCATCTAGGCCGATACCGGAGGACGGCCAGCTGCGAAACATGCATCGTAGACCCAGACACTACATTAGCAAATTGAGACATACGGGGCTTCCAAGTTCTTCATCAGGTATTGCTTCGTGATGTGAAGTCTGAATATTGCCTCGCGGAAGCAGTTTAATGGTGAGGCAAGACGCTAGACAGGTTCTCATCACTAGTACAGGATATGTGGGCATTTGTACTCTTTGAGTCTACCAAGTTGGAACGACAGTAAGTGTCCTTTGTAGACGGACAACACGCGACATATATTTGAAGATGAGCGCAGTAACTTTCCTCATGGGGGGTTTCCATATTGAATTTCCAATTCGCAGAAGCAAATCAGATGCTAGTCGTAGCGTTAGGCCGTGCCTGTCCGCGCCGGTGCCGCCGAGGTTGAGGCCGTCGCGGGCAGCCAACAACCTAATCTGACGCCGTCAAGCACAATATGAAAGTGCCAAAAAAATCAAGTAATACCATGGAAACCTCCGCGAAATTTGAAGTCAAATCAAGGCATTGAAGTATGGCCGGTTCAACTGCGTTCATTGGCTCCTAAATTTTTCCTCCTGACGAGGCCCTCAGGCTGAGTGCCCAGACGCCCAGACGAACAACCGATTCCAGGACGCCCACGTAGATTGACCACCTGTGAAATTAAATCAAACTTCTGTGAGCATTTTCATCGACGTGAAAGAGTGAATCTGAATCGACCTGGCGATTTATCCACCTGATGTAGACCCATCGCCTACTTGTGGCCACAATCGCAGCCATCAGGGCTGCAGCCACAGCCAACCCCAAATCCTCTCCGCCTATGAAAGCTTCCCTGCGAGCGTTCCCTCTCCCCGTACTCAGGTTTTGAGACATGCCCCGTCACAGAGTGCATAAGGGCCCTGGCCGCCGGGGGATTTTTTGGCACCTCATAATCCAGTGGTTGGGCTGCTTGGAACCCATCGTCACCGTCTACGCCGTGGTCTGGTCAGCTCGCCTACATTCACAAGCAAGATATGTCAGAAAGGTTCCAACTAAGTTACTTACGTGGATACAAGGGTAACACGAAGGCGTTGACGGAACTGGTCAGTGCCAGGACCGAGGCGACCATATGGAACCGCATTTTGAGCGTTGGTTCAGTAGGCGTCGAGAATGGTGAAGAGTAAGTCCTCTGGTCTTCGAGCTTCCCTGTGGTTCGAAATTCTTGCTGATGAGTATGAATTTTGGCTGTTTCTGATGCCTCGTGTTTAGGTGACTTGTTGAGATGATGAAGGGAAAAGTGCAAGTCAGGGCTTTCATTTTGTGCCGGACAAGAGATGAGATTTTATAGTTCTCTTGTGCCGGGCATTAGTATCTAATGTGCTAGTTACCCGATCAAGCCATCATCTGATCTGAATAGAGGCATTCAGGCGGGACCGCTAGAAGATAACCTGCAACACTGGGACTGACCTCGGTGCAAACCCACGATGCTAGCGTCGGTGCTAAGGGATACATACTATCGGGGATCTAGCACACATTGTGACCAGGTCAAGAGACGGTACCGATAACCATGATCGGGTACCGATCACCACGCCCGATCGCGTCGTCTCGTACTCCACAACTTGCACAGCAAAATATATTCTCAGTAGAAGCTGGCGCTGTACCCAAGAATCACAGAGTATACATTACTGAGTCACCTCCACGATTGCACTGCTCTGCGTCCAGGAATGTGCCAAAAGACCCAGGAAAGCTGGCCTAGTAAACAAACTGTCTCTATCATCCGGGGCCACTAAGCGGTTGCGGCCTTTGGAGCATGGTCACGTACTTAGGTATCTGGGCAGGGCACCTTGGTACGTACCAGGGACCACTACGGGACTGCGGCAGGAAGGTGTCATTGAAGAGCCGTATCAAAATTCACCGCGGCTGGGCACGACTCGGACAGCGGCTGGCCGTCCATCAAGTCTTGTCGCCCTCATGGATTTCGTCAGTGATTTGCATCGCACCGGGTTCGTATTGGTACTGGACAGAAAGCATGATGGCCTAATCACATTGAGAGTTCTGGTTGATGCCAAACTATCAGAGAAGATTGCATTGCCATAGCAGGCCTTTCTCTATGGCGCATGATCCGCCAGGCAAGTATGGTCTGAGCTCCATTCCAAGGTTTTGACCTAGACCTTTGAATTGGGCTAGCACACCGCTGTCGAATTTCCGTTTGTCCAACTTGGAAGGAGCTTCCTCAGGGCAGCCTGCGCATCCGGAGAATTTTGTCCGGATGATGACGGTTGACGCTGAATTGTAGGGAGTGTGTGAAGGAAGGCGCAGACTCACGGCATCGTGGTGGACTGGTATTCTTCATTTCTGACATCATCCGATCTGGGACAGAAGCATCAGGCAGACGTACGGCCTGGATTCAGGGTTTGGGTGTCAAGTATGAATAGTGAATCCGAGAAGCATGTGTTTTGATGCCTTCTTCGCATGTATGATCTGTTGATATATTGACAGCATGAGAATAATGCGCGTCCCAGTCAGCCCCGAAGACGATCACAGCTCGAGAACGGGACGACTTGGGCCTGCGCTGCCAATTGATGCCCTCAAGCACCAAACCAAGAAAACCTTCGCAGATCCATGCAGCTGGCGGTGTTGTCACCCAGCACACGTTGATCCTTCAGTTGTGTCGAGAAGGAAGGAGCTATTTTGGACTAACCATGTCATGTCATTGCAACCGGAGTATATTGTCCGGGGCGATGAAATCATACTCTCTTATTCTCGCTAGAGAAGGTGCGGACACGCTGAGAGCCCTCGAGAACCCGGGCAGCTGTCTTGGTTCCGGTGTGTGTTCTGGCAGTCGCCAGTGCGCGGTACACTGGCCCGATGTCTTTCAAGTTGTGCGATCGCTCAAATCCAGGACTGGAGCGGAGGCAAGGCCCTGCGCCAACGTGAGCGTCTAAATTCTGACAATATAGTTCTCAGGTCTCTTCTTCTGGTACAGTATTTGTTTATTGATTTACTGAACAATCATCGGTCCTCGTTGCCCGGAACTGAACCCAGCATCAATGGGGGAGGCAGGACGAATTCCATCCTCTCACACCTGCGCTGGGTGGGGAGCGGTCCTTCCCAAGCTACACACTTTCCACGTACTTGAGCAGCAGCTGACCAAGACGACATTCTCGGACGAAGGCAGGCGCAAAGTCAACAGACAGGCCAGGTTTGGCGCGTACTTAAATCCATCCCGTCCCCCGTCCTCGCGTCTCCTCCTTTTCCCCTTTTCTTCTTTTTTCTTCAAACCATGCACTCTCACTGCGATCCCAACAAGACCCCCTCGACATTCAACTCCCATCTTGCACCACACACCTGCAGCCATGTCAAACAACGAAGCCATCCCCCAATGCCTCATTTGGCTCGAGACTTTCGCTTCCGCGCCGCGACAGTTCCAGGCCGCCACCGATGATCCCGACACTGCGTTTTCCGACGCCCTTCACCAGGGTAGCCGCCCGCCTCCCGATGCTCATCTGCCCGAACAAGTCAATCAAGCCCAGTCAAGTCAAGAAGTCGTCCGACTGCCATCGCCACGCCTCCACGGGGAGGAGGGACCGGCCGGGAGTCAACGTAAGTCAATTTCCTTTGTGCTGTCCCTTGTTCACGTCGACTCTCGTGCCACGGAGTTTCCTCGCCCTGTCGAGCTATCCTTGCCCGTCACGCTTCCTTGTTATCCTCGTCACGCCTCTCCTACGCGTCTTCAGTCCCACGAACCTTTCCTTATCGTCGGCCCTCCTTCACGTCCTCGAGCTACATGATAGAGTTATCATGCCGAGTTTCCTCTTGATCTTCACGTCGACTCTTGGCAATGCCCCCACCAGCGACTTTGCTCATCCAAATTCACGTTGCTAACTATTGGGCACCTTCTCAGCCGCGCCGGCTCTCACCCGCTGGTGGAGGAGGCAGCAGGATCCGGACGGCTACTGGGCTTCGGTCGGATGGGCTGAGGAACAATGCACTGGTGGTTGCTAGTGCCAGTGCCACCGGTGCAAGGCGGAGCGCAGTCGGAAAGCGCGTCGGGGGAGGTGGCGTATTGCCTGGTATGTCGCGGGTCTCGTGGGGGCTGGCTTCGTTGCGGGTGGTGTGGTGCTGGGAGTACTGAAAAATGAGGGGGTCATATGGCGACAGTGAGAGTGCCTCTGGTTTAACAAGCCTTTTTTTTTCATCAATAAAAAAAAGTCTTTCTTCACCATCATCTTGACACATTGCTTCGGTCCCTTCCTTCCGTCTTGCCGGTCGTTGTTCACTTCCGTCGTACCCAGTGGACCCCTTCCCATCTCGCAATGAGACAACCATCTGCAGGACAACCAACCATTGGACTATCATCCTTAAACCAGCCTCGAACAGGACAAACTCCTATGATACAACCATACATACAATTAAAATCCATGGAACAATCATCCTAATAGGACTGCAATCCGTGGGTCAGTTACTTGTGGTCTTTTTTCTTGGTGTTTGAGCGTGATGACGGATGACTCCGTGCTTCGTACTACTGAACAAATTGCGAGACCTCGACTACGACTGCAGCCATCGTTAAATTTGAGACGGGCAATGGATTCGTTATGGGGCAGGGAAGATGTCTATGCCAGCTCTGAAGCCATGGTGTTTACTCCGGGAGGCTTAAAATGGCTCCGCAGGCCGATGTCGGAGGTTCGCTCAGTGGGCAATTCCTGACGTCACAATGCACCGTCTTTGCAGGTGTCATGCCGTCAGCTTGGTGGTCGCGAGCACTGAAAACTCGCGATAATTAACACCGACATCTCGTCCAGGCACAACCCCCGGTCGATAATCACACTACGACCATGCCATCTCAAACATACACACTGGCCACCAGGGTCAAGGTATGCCAAACTCAGCCATGGGCCAGCAGTCTCGTCCCTCCAGAATGCTGACCCACGCGACAGCTGGCCACGGGCCAGACGATCCCCCAAATCCAGCTAGGCCTGTACATGATGTCCGGCAAGGAGGCCTACCAATCAACCAAGTGGGCACTCTCAGCAGGCTACCGGGGCTTCGACTCAGCCCAGATGTACCACAACGAGCGCGAGGCGGGCAAGGCGATCCTGGACTGGCTCAACAGCGCCGACAACACCGACGGCCTGAAGCGCGAGGACATCCACTATACTTCGAAGCTGGCGAGCTGCAGCACAAACTATAACCAGGTGCGACGCAGCATCAAACAGTCCGTGGACGTGTCGGGGCTGGGCTACGTGGACCTGTTCCTGCTGCACAGCCCGTACGGCGGCAAAGAGGCCCGTCTGACGAGCTGGAAGGCCCTGGAGGATGCCGTCGAGGCGGGGGAGGTCAAGATGGCTGGTGTTAGCAACTTTGGTGTTAGACATGTGAGTGTTTGCCTGCCTCTGCGATGGGCCGACGGGACAGAAGAAGAAAGCAAACTTTGTCCGTCTCTGTACATGTGTGACTGACGCCATGGCCCGCCCGGGTGATTTGCAGATTGAGGAGCTCATGGCTTCGAACCCGAAGGTACATCCGGCTGTCAATCAGATAGAGGTGCATCCTTTCAACACGCAGACGGAGATCCGCGAGACGTGTGCCAAGCACGACATCAATGTGGAGGCGTACGCGCCGCTGGCCAGGGCCATGCGGATGAGACATCCCAAGATTGTCAGCCTGGCCAAGTCTTACAACTGCACGCCTGCGCAGCTGTTTGTGAGGTAAGAATCTCCAGCCCAGTCTCACCCGTTCTATTCTGGGCCTGTGGTACTGATCGCGCGCCGAACAGGTGGTCTCTGCAAAACAACATGATCACCCTGCCAAAGAGCGTCAAGAAGGAGAGACTCATCGAGAACGTCGACGTCAATGGCTTTGAAATATCGAATGATGATCTGGAGGTTATGGCAAACTTGGACGAGGGGCTTGTTACGGATTGGTGAGTTATCGATTTCCGGTCACCCGAAGTCCCCCGCCCCCTTTTCAATTTCCGCGTGCTTTGTCTGACCAAGCTGTAGGGACCCGACGGATGCCCCATAATCCAATGGCGGTTCTATCTATCATGTGCGTGGTTTCAATGCTCTTTACATAGGACTCTACTTACCCTGAATCTCGACATGCCCAGGCCTCTCAGTAGTTGGTGAAGTGTACCTTAGTATGCAGACAGAGGGTCGAAGTGTAACGAAGAAGATGGAGTCACATCTGCGAATTGAACTCCTCGGCGCGCATGTCATTATTCGGAGCGCGTAGCCTCATTTGGCATGTGGTACAAATATCGCCCAGATGCGTTCAGGAAGGTTTGGTCATCTACCGGATGATCGGTACTGCAGATCAGTTCACAATAGATGCTTCAGTCCCTGCCAGCGACTTGGCGAAGACGTGTCGTTTGTGTCGGCCCCGCCAGATCGCCTTGGAGGGTCACAACGTGAAACCCATTGGTGAAACCGGTGATACCTCGTTACGAGTAGTGAAGCCCGGCGCCCCGAGAGCAAACTCAGCGTTGCCTCAGTTGCTCTTCCGCTTTGCAATGAGCCGAACCCCGTGAGAGTCTTGAAACTTCTCTTGGTCCGTCAAATGCCGTGCACTGCCTTTCTCTCTGCTACAGCTCTGTTCATGCGCCAAGCGTGCTTGTCTGTTGTTCCATGACTGCGCATTTCCATTAATCGATGTCAACAAGATGCGTTCTTTGATATCCCATCTCCTAGCCTTGCAAGGCGCGCTGTTGCTCGACGTTTCCTGTGCCCTGAGGCCTTCGTGGGATGCGCCAGTAACATTAAGTAGTCCGAATCGATATGACGATTCCGCAGTGCCAATCCCAACAGAAGCTCCTCGCCAAGCTGACTCTGCGGCTACATGTGGGTTTCGAACAGATGGTAAGCCCACAGCCGACATTGCTATCATCTATCATCAAAAACAAAAGACCACCTTTCTCCGCGTTTTGCGTAAAGACACGGATAATATGTGCTAGTGTGTGTCGGTACATTAAACTGATGAGTCTTAATTTCAGGAATTCCTCTTCTCTGCCCAGCCGCGGATCAGCAAATATGTAGGACCTCGAATCAATACATACGCTGTTTCGGTTACGGAGACGTTCCCACCCTGGGCATGCTCGTGTTCTCAACGTTCGAATGCCACGAGGTTGGCACGGGACAGGGCGTTTCTTCGGCTCATTCCATTATGACCGCGCGGTTTGGACAATCCTCGACCAACGATGTAGTAACCCTTTCAATCACCACACACCCATGCGACTATAATACGCTTTGTTGGTAAGTGCGGAACGGCCTCGCCAATTATGACGAACTGCAGGCTGATACCTCTGCAGCAGTGGCTTGGAGACCCCTGCATGTGTTACATGGCTAAAGACTGGAAACGTGGATGTCGGCACCACTGGCAGAACTCCTACTTATACTTTCTTGTCATGTGGGCCTGAATCTTTGAGAGGACCACAAGAGATGCTTTCATCGCCTTTGTTATCGTCTTCGCCCACGATAGTTACGATTGAACCCGAGCCGACGTACATACAGCAAGCTTCGAACCTCCCTAGCATTATTGGCGGAATTGTTGGTGGGATATCGGCCATCTGTCTCTTTCTCCTTGGCATATTTTATTTGCGATGGAGGCGGGTCGATCCCACAAACCCATCGGGTTCTGAGGATGTGATACCACCTGACCAGAAGAGGCGCCAAACGCCAGTCGAGATGTGTGCTGATGTGAAGGCATCGGAGCTCTGTCCGAATGGCAGGGTGCTGGAGATGCAACCTGGTAAGGACTCAGTAGATCATCAACATTGCTTACAGAATCTATCAATTGCCAGTGCTCCACCAGCCAAGCCTTCTCATAACTCCACGACGATGGAGCAGTGTGGAACCTTGTCGATCAGCGAGTTACCAGACTCACGTGAAGTGGATCATGGAAGGAGCGGCGTCTCGAGCCATTAAGTCGGGTTGATGGTGTCATTTAAGGCTACAAAGTCCCGAGTCGGCAACAAAACTAGGATCTTACGTATGTTTTCCGAACACTTCAACTGCCTCAGAATGATTCCTGGTCAATCAAGTCTGTATTAATTGCCCTTTACTTTTGCTGTGACATGCTCTGCACTGCTTATCTCATGGGTTGCATGGCTACCTGGCACAAAATGCTGCCCAGGTGTGAATGTATGACAGAGAACAATGTGTTTCCTAAGGCGCTGTAGAGCACCTGTACACGAGATAATGTGTGTTATTGGAATGTGGTCAACATGTAACAAAAAGGAGTACCGCCTGTCTTCCAAGGCTATCGGCATCAGCGCCTTCCACGTGTGCAAGGTTCCGGATGAGTTGCCCCCATTCCCCCAACAATTGGACACAACCTTCCTCCTGAACTTACCCGTTCATTAATGGTTTAATTCCGGAAAATGGTCTGATTTCCTCTCGCGATACCTAACTTCACATAATCTGCGTTCTCGGTTTTATGTTGCCGTCTGATCCCTATTCTTTGAATACACAAGGTGAAATGGTCGTTTCAGAGACGTCGACATGGCGCGGGCAGTCGGAACTACCAATCGTCACAAACTCGCCTGAAATTACTATCGGAGATGCAAGACAAGATGGATCCCCCATATGCGGATGGATCCCAAATGGTATGTCACAGCTGAAGTAATTAATGCACTAGCGAAGCCACCGCAAAACCACAATCTGAAAGAATGGAGAGCAGGGTCTCCCGTTGTATGCACCGACTATGACAACGAAATATGCATAAATTCAGGGGCATATCGAGGATGCAAGTACAACTGCCATTCGGCTGTCACCACTTGCGCCTTTACATCATCCATCGACATTTTTAGCGAGTGCCTCGACATATCCGACATGTCCGCACTTTCAAGTCTTGTTCACGACGATCCTTCACAGATGCCAAGTATATCCTCAAAGATTGATGCATGTGGCAAAGAGATCCTATGCTGGTGGGGAACAGATCCGTCGCTGGTTCATAAACAATACGCTGACTCTTGGGTATTCCACAGTCACCAACGCGATGAAATGTGTGTCACATGGTTATGGTCCTCAGAGGCTGGGAACCCCACAATCGAGTCCTACTCTTATTTCTCATGCGGTCCGACAACGATAGCAGGACTCCAGAGATTGCTCCCCGAAAATCCCGCCACACGTGTTTCGCCTACTTCATCCATCGAGAGCGCTCAAGCAGAAGAGAGCACTCCAAAGATCATCGGAGGGACTATCGGTGGCGTTGTCACACTGATCCTTGCTGCCGTTGGGATTTTTTGCCTGCAGCGTAAAAGAAGGCAGAAGGCGTGCTTGGAAGGCGACCAACCAAAGTACCAGAGACAAACCCGAGAAGACCACGGGGTAAATAGTGGCTCAAGACCCTTGGAAACGGCCACAAGAAGCGAGCTGGAGTCGCACAGACCTCGATCAGACGCAAAGACCATCCGTAAATCATCAGCGGGCCCGGTGGCGGATGAGGGATGCCACACAGAACGGGGCCGCGGCCCTGCAAACACAGGCGCAGTTTTAGTGTCACCAATCTCTGAACTGCCAGGTGGAAGGAAGCCCGTGGTGATTGTATGGCTTTCTTGTAGAGCTGGACTTCAGCGTTCACATTTGCTACCTGTGCCCTAGAGGCCTAAACTAAATCGGACACATTCAAGTGGCGATACCATATTGCGCATTCTGGTATACAGCTTTGAGCCAAACCGTATTTTCAAAAGTCACTTTGCGTGAAACACGTTGCACCTTGCGTGGACTTTAATCGGATGTGGGCGCGATCAATACCGAACATTCCGGAGGATCGAGCACACAACCGCCGGCCTTGTCAGCAACCGCGCGAGCGCGCGACATCTGTGTGCTCGTGCGACACCGAGCTCACCACTGAAGCTGTGGGCCGAGATGTTGACTGCCCAAGGCTATGTGGACATGGGGATTCAGCCCCGTCGTGTTACCAGGCACATACGGGGAATAACTCGCATCCAGATTGAGGCTTGTGCTGCTCTGTTCCGTGGTGCAAAGTGCCCAAGGCTCACAATTCGTCCTGGACGTAAGGAAGCTTGATCACAGGCAGAGGGACCATGCACAACCGGAAAAAAGCAGCTTACTTTCCGGATCCGTATGCGACCTTGACAGCATCGGGAATGGGTGTTGTAATGACACAGCGTTCCACAGAGGTACCTACCTAAGTAGGCTCCGTCGTCGGCACTAGTGCATCCCGTACGGATTGAAGCTTCTCACCCTATGATTTCATTGCAGTCACTGCATTAGATTTCTACCGGAAGTACGAATAGAGTTGCGTAAAACACTACTACCTAGGAGCCTACACTAGACCATGTGCATCCCATCGTCTCGCGGAACAGGACACCGGCATAACGGCAATAGGCGCAAACTCAATTTAGGAGCAAGCGAGTGTTTGCTCAGACGATATGGCAAGCAGTGTGACTTACCAGGCGATTCAGCCTCACGGCAGCCTGCAGCACTTGACATGGCCATGAGCGACAACTGTGGTTTTTGGTGATGCTTCGCTTCGCGCCCTGCAAACATGTTGTGTTCGACAAACAAATCCGCCATTTGACCATTCATCCCGTCCGTGTTCGATGGATCTGTGCTTTTTCCACGGTCCGCTGGCCTTCGACAACTCCGAAGGTCAAGACTTACGATGCGAATGTTCGAGTAGTGATATATCTAAGGTTTCCTCGTCATCGGATCGATTCTTCCCCAGGTGTGCCTCATTTACCATCGCACCCACAATCATACTCAAGGGCAGGATCACCCTTCTGACAAACCGATAGGTCACAGTGGGTAGGAGCAAGTACTATTCTCTTCCATGCCTCTCGTCCCTTGTGCTTTGGACTATGGGACAAAGCTAACAGCAAGATAGTCTCATCGCCTGTCCAGCTCCTTAATTATCGAGTCAAAATTGGGGCTTGACCGCCGTCATTCTTCTTCAAGATGGATGCTGAAAATGCGGTTCCTCAAATACCGGTGCTCGGAGGAAACAGCATAGTTGTGGGCAACAACTCGGGGCCGTCGAACTCGACAGTGGAACAAGGAGGTTGTCATCAGTGTGTCGAGCGGACAGTCATGTTTATTCTTGCCGCAACGCTTGTTGGCATCGTCATAGCTAGCATAGTCGTGTTTTTCCTATACCGCAAACGAGCGAAACGGAAGGAACGTGAAGCGGGCAATGTCAGTATTGACATTTCGCGCGGGCCCAAGCGAAAGTGAAGACTTGGCAGCAATAGCAACTTGGGGTCCCGGCGCTGTGGGACTTTGGGAATAGTAATAATGGCGGCGGCGCCATATACTAGTGGGGTGGGAGAATAAATCTTCTATCATTGCATTACCATTTCTTCCATCTTGCAATCCTATCTCAAATCAATCCATAATAGCTGAAAACCACAACTTGATCATCCCTTCCATCGCCCGCGATTTGCCTGAATAGTGGACTATCGGTTTGCATTCGTCGGTTCAGTGCCTATTACGACGAATCACACCACCGAAACGTCACATGGGAGCAAGTGTAAAAATTGCGGGCCGATGTGGCTAAGTCTCGCACGTTTCGAGGCAGACTTGTATCTGTTTGCTTGATTGTTTGCTTTGCCTGCCCAGTGGCGTTAGCCAAACCTCGTTGTCGTACCGGCACTCGGAACTGTGGAAACCTTGGAATTAACGGCCGCTGCCGACTTATTAGTTAGTCCACAGGTATCACTGGCGAAACAAACAAATACGACCCTGGGGCTGGAAATAATACACAACACGTGGGTCAGTGACAGCTGACTGAAAAGGCAAACCAGAACAGGTAGCTGTGTGATGTCGGTCTGTTGAAAGTATTCGATCACAATAGCGGCCTGCGCTGCGCGGTATCTAGAGCCGGACTTTGTTGTCCATTGTCTGCACATTCTTGTGTCCGATGACAGCCCCGGTTTCCTTCAGCCCCGGTTTCTGCCTATCTGCAGTCGTATTAGGGCCTGGCCTTCTTCACCCACCGTTGAAATTGCCCATATCATTCTTGTGTGAAAGCTTCAAACTTTTGCAATTTTTCCCTGTTGATTACTTCATGTTCAAGCCCGGTACAGTATCGGAATTTCCAAGTCGTGAATAGCAGTCTAGGTATGCTTCATGCTCCCTGAATATTCTGCGGTCATTTGTGACTATGAAGCTGATTTTAGCCCATTTTGGACCTAGTTCTGTCCCGCCAACATGATCAATTACATTCCTCCAGCGTTCTACCATGACCTGATTACGAGAGACAATCCTGCAGGCTGTGACTCGGGTGGTTGTCATGTCGACGGTGCGCAACTTGCCAACAGTACCAAAGACCAATGGAACAAAATCTCGCGTGGTGCACAAATTGGCATCATCGTTGGAGCTGCTGTTGGAGGAATCCTGCTGGTTTCCATCGTGGCCTGCTGTGTCTGGCGATGTTGTCGCAAACGACGCAGCGCCTAGGTATGCTATCATTGACTGTATTGCCAACGGAATAAGGGTGGAGTCATAGCATGCTGACATTCACATTAGCATTGGTAGTTTATCAAGGGTTCCTCCATCTCAACTACTGTATCTGAGCATCTTCGACGCGGGCAGAGCCTCAGAGGTTCCTGGTGTTCCCAAGGTCGAGGAGAAGGCACGACGTACGTCAAGCGTTAGCTACAACGTCGAAGTTGACTGCTTGACGACGGTCACTACAACTTAGCGAGATCAGAGATGAGACATTACATTTTCATGCTACTTTTGAAATGAATCGATGACCACTAGAGATGGTAAATACCGAACATGTCGCAGATAGGGTCAGATATTCGACTAATCAAGCTCAATCTTTATCATTGTCTGTCCGCCTCTTCCCTGAGTTTCGAAAACTGGTCCTCCATGGGCTTTCCATGCAGAAGATTCTGGACATTCAACCTGGCACTCCACACCAGATTCGGTGACTCTCCCACCTCCCTGATACCATCACCATCCTCCAAGGTCTCAATATCGGAGCCCGCCGCCTTGAGACCTCGCGGCTTATGCTGGGAGAACAGTGGCGGGTTGACGCTCAGGCACCGCATGTTGGCACCCGGGTACCCAGGCGGGCCATTCACATCATCAGGATTGTCCCAAGGTGTGTGGTCGCGGCAGAGGTGGCTCATGGCATTGTCCAGTTGTTCTATCAGCGTTCCACCGACGCTCAGTGCGTGCAAAACTTTTCTTGCGCCGGATTGTGACAGTGCGTATGCTTGACTGCAGGTTGGACCGCCGCTGAAGTGAACCCAGCGTGTGCCGCGATACTTATCACTTGCGTGTTCAAGACCAATCCATGTCTCTGTGATGTCTTTCGGGTCGCTGGGAAGCGTCTCATCGTCCTGCAGTGCGTAGTATGTGTATCGTGCCGATGACAGGTTATAGATCTCGTGGTGGCCAGGGATCCGCTCGGGAAAGGTCTCGCCACAATGTCCCAGCCACAGGATATCCCAACCATATCCATAGGGTGAATCGATCTCGTCCCACCTCCTTACTTTAAGGTTCAGCTTAGACACGAAATCGTCTTCCGTGTGAGCTCTTTCGAGCAGCAGCTGTGTCCCCTGTGCGATAGATTCGAGCTGGTCTTTCAAACGCACATCCCAGTCTGCGTCATCTTCCAAGATGAGGGCACTTGCTATGTTCTCCTCTACCATGCTTTATTTGTAATATGGTTAGTTTGCGACCATCAGTCTCTGAAAAGATGTGTACCTACGTTCGAATCACATTCATTTGGCTACGCCAGGATCCGATACCGCCATCTCTCCAAGTCTTTCTGTCTACTCCCAAGGGCAGTGCCTTGTCCGGCACGTTGGACCCACGAATCGCACTCGTCCATGTTAATTTGATGTTTGTCAGAACAGAGGCAAGCGACAAGGCATCCCGCTTATCTGTCCGCTCCGGCAGGTTGATAACAAATATCTGCTGGAACCCCAAGGTCTCATTCTGGATCGGGTCATCATGAACCTCGATTTCCGACTCAGCCTGGATTGGAGACCGAGTGGGCTTGTCAGAAGGAATACTGCTCGACTGTATACTGAACGAGAAAGCTTGTTTGGCTTTGTTCAATTGCGTTGCTTCTTGCTGGTCGTTGGGCGACAAAGAAAACGACCAAAACAACACAGCTATGGAGACATAGGCAGCGATGCGAGCATATAAGCTGAATGGAACTTTTCCGGTTGATCTTTGACCATTCGCAGTCTTCATCTTGTTTTCGCCTGATTTTCTTGCCGCGGAAACGTGGTCCGAAAGCCGGGTGTCGCTTGCAGCGAACCAAGCCAACAGCAGCCAGACCCACGCTGTCGGTAGTGCAAGCATCTTGCCGCGAAGTGATCGGCCGAAAATCCGGGTGCCAAGGTGTCAAGTTGAAGAAGAACGGATTATTCCAATGTCAAACTAAAAGGAACGTCCGGGAGCTGCCAGAAGGGATCCTCCGCAGATTTAAATCTTTCGTTGTACCGCCGCCGTGAGCATAGCGGAGCCTCTTGGGACTAAACCATTGCCAGGGGCTTGTCTGTGCTCTCCTGCCCTCCAACCAGAAATTCGGATGCTTGGCATTTAGCTTGCGCTCACAGTGTCGATAGTTTCACTTTTTGCTTGCAACACATGCTTCTGCGGCACTTTGAAACGTCCAGGGGTCAACGATTTCAACACCAGAGTCAAAGAGCTTGTGAATCGACGAATATCCCAAAGGGTTCGGGGAAATCAAGCCAAGTAAAGCGACTTGATAATTTTTGCAGACTTTTGTGGTCTATTCGACGCCGGCAATGGCATGATGGCAGCGCTGAAGGACATTGGGAGTTGGCGGCACTGTCGTATTTGCCCCGAAGGAAATTTTCAGGTAATGGAGTGGTCACGACGTCCACTAAGCTTCCTGTAGTTTTGGCTTCACAGCCAACACATCCTCTTATTAGTTTGTCAGTTTAGGGTAGCCGTGTGCTGGAATTAAAGTATATAGAAAACTAGGAATCCTAGGTTTCTCAATTACTGCTACTATTTTATATTATCTTTATAAAAGTTATAATAATTTTTAAAGCTAACTAAAAGAATTACAAGGCTATAAGTCTCTATAGGGGCTATTATTAAGTTAGTTACCTTTATAACTACAGCTCTTAAGCTATATGTAGATTAGCGCTATTAATAAGCCTGGTATCACGCACGGGCCAACGCATAAGCCACACCCCTCTTACCCTGCCACACCAACACCCAGCGTTCTGCAACCTTCCCTCGGGGAACATCACCCAACTGCTTTCCCCGCCTACAATTTTCAACATCGACCGCTTCGTCAAGATGGTGGACTATAGCAAATGGGTATGTTCTCTTTGGAAGCATCGTTATTGGCAAAGTAGCTCGTTCGATTAAATATGACCCTGTCAGGACGCTTTGGAGCTCAGCGACGACTCGGATGTCGAGGTCCACCCAAATGTCGACAAACGGTCTTTCATTCGGGCAAAACAAAACCAGGTACACATGGAGCGGCAGCAAAGAAAACGGCAGATTCAGGCACTCGAGCATCAGCGCATCATCAATGATGCACTGGTACAACGTCTCCGCGTCCTGGAAGCCACCCTACAATCGCCGCACGCAGGCCCTATTGACAGCGAATTAAATCCAGCCGACATTGCATTCCAGGTCATCATGGAGTTGGCGTCGACCAAACCCACGGAAGATAGTCCCCCAACAAGACCAGAAGGCGTGTTCGATAGCGATCTGCCGCCTCTTCCGACTTACTCGAAGATGCTTGCGACCATTCTCGATGAGGTGAATAAGACTCTAGACGAGAGGCAAACGGAAAAGGGCCAACGCTACGAAGCCTTTTCTCACCAGCTTAGTGTGCATGTTCAGAAGATTCAGGACCTTCAGGCAGAACTCGCCAGCAAACTTGATACACTTGAGCAGCAGGACTCGAACAAGATCACTAGCGAAAGCTACCACGTCGGGTTCGACAGTTCGTACGTCAGTAGGACCAAACCGGGAGAGACATCGAAACAGGCGAGCCAAGGGGAGCTGCTCAACCCAAATCATGGCCTGGACGAGACCAAGCTCAAGAAGACTGCCGGCACAGGCAGCTCGGGAGAGAGCGAGCAGAAAATTCGGCCGTCTCTGGCGGCCAAGCATTTCGCACAGATCCCAGTCTCTGCCTACCGCGCCAGTCGTGACTATCTCCAGTCGCACCCAGAAATTCTCCAGAACGAGTCGGATACTGACGGGCTTCTTATTGAAGCCTATTACGCAATTATGGATCAAGAGGACGAGAAGCAGGCCTGGCAGTATGTGCATCAAGCTCTATTGCTGCAATACTGTCGTACGCTCGGGCCCGACGGTGTTGCACTGTTCTTCAAAAGTATCACAACGCCGGGCCACGAGGCACGGGAGATATTCGAGAAGGACGTCGCCGAAAGGGTCCAGGCAATTCACTCTATGGCAAAACGGGACTCCAAGAAGAAGGGTGTTGAGCAGGTTCAGTTGTATCCAGCAGGCGAGGACAGTTCATTCCGAATCCAGGTTCCACCATCCGGGAGTGAGAATGAAAAGGAACAAAAAGCTAGGAAGATCTTTGAGCAATTCTCTCCCGAGATGAGAGCAGCGTTAGAATGCGCATCATTGGAGGAGCTCAACAAAGTCTTGGCCGAAATGGCGGCTCCGGAAGCCGAGAAAATGGTCAGCCTTCTTGACGAGGTGAGCTCTTCCTGCTTCCAAACTTGTGCGAGGGTGACACGTCCGCTGATACTAATTTGCTCTGGCGCTATATAAGGCTGGCTGCCTGAGTATTGAAGAGGGGATCATCGATGCCACAACGGAAGAAGGGATACGGCACTTACAGGAGATGGAAGGGGCTGCGGTAGCGGATTCTCAGCTTGTTGGCCCCGCCTAACCCCGTTACCTCTTCTTAGTTATAAGTGATAATATTTTCAGCTCGTGCAAATCTGCGGCCCTAGGTCAATTGATTTATGTACGCCCTTTTTCAAATTGTACGTCACCTGATTCAGCTTACGCTCTCGCCCGGTCTCCCTACAGTGTCTCATTCAGATTGACTTCCATGGCTGCCGCACATTGCTGAATAAATTGAATGGCCATCAAAATTGTTCCATGTATTGGGGCCTTTACTGTATGTTATCAAAATCTTCGAATATTACCTCTATCTTCATTTTTCACTATTTATGGTATATGAATAGGATGGTAGGATTGTACCCCTGGTCGATTATGTTCCACCGCATCACCAAATAAGACTAGCGACTGGTCAGTAAGCTCCAGCTGAATCGATGGCTTCTGCACCTTGACGAAAATCTCTCACCTGGTTTGTACTCGTTTCAGCTGACTCTTCGACGACACTCCTTGGAAGATTGACGTCGAATTGATCAGCCTTGCTTTCCTGACTCGATCAACCGCGCGAGAGCCACACGAGTGGTTATTGGCCAATTGGGTGAACACTCTAGCACAACCGAAAGCGAATAGACGTTTTCCCGCCGCAAGAATGTCTGGAATCACGGACCTCATCCCGAGTCAGGTGTCCAAACTCAAGGTCCAGATCCGCCTTAGCCGAGCCATAAACGAGTTTTACGAGTCCTTAGACGGAGGCAATAGGGCCATATTCGACTCTTACAGGGACGCAGCTCGGGCCGCACCACCAAGTCTGGATGATATCCGTCAGATTGCGGCTGAAATCGACAGAAAGGGACGTAAACCACGTGGAGATCGTTTCAAGAGTGTCTTGGAGGCTTTACAGCAATTCGTAGCCGTTGGCGACGTTGTGATTGGGAGCACTCAAAACATGCTCGCGGCCGGCGTATGGTCGGTCGCCAGATTGACGGCTATTGTATGCACCCGATCCTCCTAGTGGGAAAGACGTGTTGATATACTGACAGCGAGGTAGATCATGACGGGATATGCGACATACAGAGAGAAAGTCTCAGAGATCTTCCTCGAAGTAGGCCGTACAGCGCCTAGGCACGCTGAGTTGGCGTGCATCTATCGGGGTAAAGGACGTCTTCACTCGGCCATGATGGAGTACTCCATTGTAGTCGTCGAACTATGCAAGTCTCTTTTCCGCCCGTCTGCTCTGCAACGTTTCACGACTTCTTTGAAGACAGCGATTACAGATCCCCAGCTTCAAAAGATCAAAGGCAGCCTTGCAACGTGGTCTAAGGAGATTAGCGAGGAGGTCATCGTGCTCCAAAGCCGAAGGCTTGAAGAGAGCGATACAGGATCTGGGTTTAGGTCTCTCATTTCAAGCATCTCAGCCTCAGATCAGAGGCGGAGGAGGATGCGAGAGCGCGTTGATTGGTTAGACGCATGCGGAGACTACGACTACGAAAGGCAACGCAATCTCACTCGGAGGAGCGGTAACACCGAACACTTTCTTCATGACCCGTCTTATTTGAAATGGAGGGACTGGAGCGGGCCCAAAACCTTGATATGTGAGGGGAAGTTGGGCTCAGGAAAATCCGTGTTGATGGCAAACATGGTCGATGACCTTCTTTTGCACAACACCAGCGATACCCACACGACGGCATTCTTTTTTGTTTCTGATGACACCGCCGGGAACCATGCTAGAACGGCCCTTGGGAGCCTTGCCCGGCAGATCCTTGAGTCCTTGCCAGATTCCCAATGGACGGATAGTCTTGAAGAAGAAAGCCGGCTATTGACAACAAACAGGCTGACCCAAATCTTGGGCAGAGCAGTGCCTTCCACGCGAAGGATCTATCTGATCTTGGATGGATTTGACGAATTCCCTGAGATTGAGCGCCAGATCTTGGTGGAGCAGCTGAAAGAGCTCCAGTCTTGGCTTCAGCTGCGCATCTGTATCTCTTGGAGACTTGAGGCCAAGAACCGGGCCCGCGAAGACTTCGAGTCCTTCGGGCAGTTTGCGACACTGGAGATCCCCATCATCAATCCGGATATTGAGAAGTTTGTGAACACAGAAGTCGATGTCCTGCTGGAGACCGGAAAGCTTTTGATTAAAAACCCTGCCATGCTGCACGAGATACGGCAGCGTCTTATCGAAGGTGCAGATGGAATGTGAGTTGACTTCTCGGAATCTGGGATGAAGTTGGTATCGTCAAGTGCTAATTGTAATTTATAGGTTTCTCTGGGTAGCCCTTCAGCTGCAGGCCATCTGCCTTGAAGACGAGAACACCATTCACGCGGCGTTGGAGAACCTGCCCAGGTCCCTGCCCGAGGTATTCCATAACATCCTGCAGCGTAGCGAAGAACCTGAAAGGCGCTACCAAATGCACATCCTTAAGACTCTGGTGGCGTCTTTCCGGCCGCTGACCACGTCAGAGTTTGGGGAGGCTCTGTGCCTGGCTTCAGAAAACGTAAAGACGCCAATGCAATTGCAAAGTCGCCAGTTCAACGATATACGCAGAATTCTCTCCTCTTGCGGCAGCCTGGTCATGATCGATGAACATGAACTGACTGTACATCTGGTCCACCAAAGCGTGCGACAGTTTCTCTTGGGTGAGATGGCTGATACCAACGGCTACCGGGAGTGGCAGTTCTCAGCCGACGATGCTCATTTACATATGGCCGCCGTGACAATGGGATATCTTGGTACATGGACCGACAAAATGGAAGTCGCTAAGACACCACATCGAGTGCAACCGTCACCAACACCAGGGCCGTCACCTATTCTCTTGCCCAATCCAGTCGCCATTCATCGTGCAGCACAGGCTGAAATGAAGACGGGAAAGTTGTCGAAGATACTCAACATCGTGTCAAAAGCTAGGCTGAATGGTGCTGCAGCGCTTGTATCACCCTGAAGTCGGGGGTTGGGAGGGGGCGATGAATAAGCCTCCAGGAGGAATCTGAACGCTAGAATCTGCCTTCGCGAGAGCCTTGCCAGAATCTGGTCACTGGTGATGATCGACAGACCGCGACAGGGCGTGAATTTGGACTCCGTTACGGACCTTTTAAGCCAGCGCGTTCGTAGCATCTCTTCATGGCACCTGAGCTTGACATATACCGATCTCCTATTTTTGGACAACAGAAAGTGTAATGCAGCAGAATATCTATACGTAAGGCTTCGAGTTGTCTATAGAGCAGCAGCCAGCTCTCTGCCCCTCCGTTTGCCTCGCATCCCGAGGTCACTCTTTGTCCGACGCGCAGAAGCCTTGGCACCGGGACAGCATCGTTGATCCTGCCGTCAGTCTTTCAACCCGTTTCTCGACTCAGAAATTGTCCAAATTCAGACCTAGCTCAGCATGCCGGTGTGCTCTGACATCCAGGAGCGGCTGAGGAGGCATGAGCAATGGCTCATTGGCCTCCGTCAAGAGCCAGACATGACGACTGCAAAGATCCAGACTAAGTTAGACAACGAAAAGGGTCTCAGGCCACGTATGTCTTCCTTCTACTTCGACAATAGCTCGTGTTACTCACGCTATTGTTATAGTTCGAGCCAATTAGAGACACTCTTCCGACACTTAGGGCAGCGCAAGAACCTCTCACGGCATGAATGGATAGCAGTGTTTCGTGCGCTGGACTCCCAGGCAGCCTTCGGCAATCGCTTCGCCCTGTATATCAGCGGGAAGTTGCTCACAGATCAGGAGTTGAAGAAGAAGCGAAAAAATGCCAAACCGCCCCTACCAGTCGCCGAAGATCATGTTGTTGCCGGTACGTGGATTACAGTGCAACCTGTGCCTACACCCAGGACTGACGTTGCCTGCATCAGACCGGTTGATCAAAAACCTCCCCAACGGAGTCACTGCTCGAAAGCTCGGAGCAAGAGGCTCTCTATTAAGAAGCCCGCAACGAAGCATCACTCCGCAGCTCATGCGGCCAGGAATTTCCCATGTGACCCAGGATGTGGGAGCTGGTATCCTTGATAGCCTCGCAGCCCACAGCGGCCTTTTGCCGGTCCAGGATGTCATTGTGCACGAGCGAGGGGTGGGGTTTCTCTCCCTTGGGACTGCAAATAGGAGTCCGAGCAACAGTAACCAACCTCGACGTCTCAGCATCCCTTCCAACGTGGAGGATTTCTCTACCCTCCAGGCAAGCTACGGCTCTGAGGTTCTCGAAACAGATGGTTGGAATTCATTTCCCATGCTTAGCCCCGGTCCGTGGGACAGGCTTCTGGGACCACTTTCACCAGAGGCTTTTCCGCGAAGTGTTCGATCTCCAGGTGTGTCTTTCATCTACTAGGTTGAGGAGTAAAATGATTTTAGACAGGAATTTGTGCATGAATCCAATTGCTCACATATCCGGACAGTTCGAGCGAATCTGGACGACTCATGGGTGCCTGGGCTCGACTACCTCAGTCCCACCAATTTCGCCCCTTTCCATTGCGCTCATGACCTCAGCCCAATCGAGTCTGCTCGCCTCCTCCTTCGAGGTCCAAATTCCATGAATCCACGACATGAATTGCACTGCTCTAAGGAGCTTCCACCAACTCCCGAAGAGCTGCTTGAGAAACTACAGTCTCTTCTACTCATCAACGCCGATGGAGGCTTTTGTGGACAATACGATGTCGTTGATGGAGCCGGAGTATTCACTGATCAGTTCATTCAAATGTTGCTCTTCTCCGTCGTCAACAACTTCGCAGGGCTTGATACGACGCCCACGACACTAATCATCAAGTTCATCAATGAGCACGAGCCCGCACGGCGCAAAGTTTTACAACATCTCAGAACCGGGGCTTCGAATGTCTACTCGCAAGCCTTGGCCGAAAAGCTATTGAAGGCTGCGATCACAGCCTGTGATGCAAGAACTGTTCACGAACTCCTGGCATTGAGAATCGTCAAGCCAGATGACATCGTCTATGTCGACCGCGGCCTTGAAGAGCATAACCGTCGAATGACAGCCATTGAATACACAGCGAAACTGCGCCAACTCGATATTGTGGAATTATTGCTACGCTTTGGTGCTGACGTGAATAAAACTTACAAGCCACATTGGTATCGTGGCGAGAAAGGAGCTCTCGAATGTGCAATCGGCCTTTGGGGTGAATATCGCCGAATTGACACGAGGCTTGTTGATGCGCTTCTCGATAACGGTGCCACGGTAAAACCCGGGCTCTTGGGCGCCGCAGTTCGCTGGGGAGACACAGCACTGGTTGACAAACTCACGTCAAAGATCTCGTCATCAGAGCACGAGTATTTCTTCCGTAAGCGGACGGTTATCATTGCTGCCCAGTACCTCAAGAACGATGCAGGCTACAGATTTGTGCAGCAAATGATGCAAACATGTCAGAGTATGCACGGCAGTGCGTGTTTTGTTTCATATCGCCATCCTTTGGCGGAAGCAATGAGTCAAGCAGCGAGAAGAAACAATCGTGATCTCGTCGAATTACTGCTACCCCATGCGGGCCAAGAAGGGTTAGACAAGGCGATCACTGGGGCAGCGCGATTTGGAAGCCACAGCTTAGTGCAGTTACTCATGGCACGTGGTTCATCTGTGAACGGGGAAGTATGCAGATTCGACGATGACGGGTACTTTACCACACCCTTGTCTGCAGCGATCCGGAACAAGGATGACGAACTCGTGGAAATTCTTGCAAAGGAAGGCGCTTGGAAACAGATTGAAGGCCAGAGTCACCTGCAGGCAGTAACGTGCGCCATCGCTGAGTCCGGTAGCTTGGCTTTCCTTCCCAAAGTTCCGCGGTCGGTGCGGGCTAAGGCCAAAGGAGCGCTAAATTCAGCTCTCCACTGCGCTACAAAGGCATGCCACGAAGAAATGGCGTTGAAGCTGCTGGAGGCTGGTGCTGAGCCAATAACAGCCACTTGCGAAAATTCGCTTCTCGAGGCCTTGCGAATCAAAAGCCACTCTATCACCTGGGCAATGCTGGAATGCGAGATGGCACTTGCAGAATTGATGGACGAGGAAATCTTGGAGGCAGCGATAGAATGGGGGGATTTGGAAATTATCAAAGCGTTGTTCTTCCTTGGCAGCAGCGTCAACACCTATTGGGGTCGCCCTCCCCTTTCCTTCGCCATCAAGGCTGGCAAGAGGCCAGTTATTGATTTTATGATCAGCCTTGGTGCTGATTTGAACATCAATCCTGCCCGGAAACCATCTCGTTTTCCGTCACCCAAGCGACAAGGCTTTTATGAGGTTTTCGACGGCCGGCGTGTCTTTGTCACCGATGGTTCTGAGCGCTTCTCATCACCATTAGCTGCTGCCGCCCTGGTTCGTGATGAGACAGTAGCCCGCATTCTCCTTGATCGTGGTGCAGATCCGGCAGACGAGCAAGCTTTTACAAACTCACTCATTCACGATCGGAGCCTCTTGAACCTTATACTCCAAAGCTTTCGACAGCGATACCCAAAGGGACGCAAAGGATTCGGAGGCAAGGCCTTGCTCCACGTGCTTAAGACACGTGACGAGGCGGCCTTGGACTTGTTCCTAAGGGCGGGATTTGATGTCAACACCATGATCTTCGACCACGGTTCGCGGACGGTGACTCCACTCGGGTTTGCTATCGAAGAGTACCAAAGCCGCCCTGAGACGATCTCGAAGCTGCTAGATACTGGAGGCGATCCAAATTCGACAACAAGCTTGGAAGGCCTGCCTAGTAGGACCAGTTGCAGGCAAATGGCACTGCTGGATGCAGTAGAGACAAAAAGCCCGCCAATGGTAGAGCTGCTCGTTTCTAGAGGGGCGGATGTCCACAAGGAAGCCAAATTGGGCCTGAGACGCACGCCATTGCAAAAGGCCTGTGAGGTTGGAAGTCACAGTATTGTGGACTTCCTGCTTAGGCACAACGCGGATGTGAACGCAGCTCCGGCCCCTCGTTGCGGTGCCACTGCACTTCAAATAGCTGCGAGAACGGGTTCGTTGAGGATGGCAAAGAAGTTGCTGGATCTTGGCACCAAAGTAGATGCCCCAGGCGGGCTGGCCGGTGGACGCTCTGCCATCGAGTATGCGGCAGAGTACGGTCGGCTCGATATGATACCATTGCTGTTCAATGCCGCGAGTGGGAAGTTTGTTCCTGACCAGTGTACGAGTGCGATTGCGCTGGCACAAGAGAATGGGCATTTGGCTTGTGCTGGTCTACTCATGGAGCTTTCGACCCGCAACCAGGCGTTCTTGGATGCCAGCGGCATGACAAATCATAGGGCAGGTGACAATGTCGTTAGCTGAGGACTTGGATGAACAGACCGTGGACGAAGGTCTAGAGTTTTTACACCTTGGATGAAGATGATTGGATATTTGTGTTCTTTTGAACGCAACAAGTGTTGTTTTACTTCTGTTTTGGTCTGATTTCTGAGCCTTTACAACGTGCAGACTCGTGAGTCTAATTGATAGACTCACTGCTACCTAGGTACCCCAATACAACGTGTCGTTCCGTCCGGAGATCCACGTTTTTTAAAAGTTGAAAAGATCAACTCCGAGTAGCATCACGGGCATTGTTTTAGTGGAAGACAATTATCATCAGACAATGGGCGCAGTTCATGCCCCAGGTGCCTTTCAAGGCAGCTTTCTGGAGTGGAGGGCTCTGTCTTTGAACTCACCGCCACCCAATGTGTCATCGTCGTCACATTGAAGCGCAGCCCAAGGTGGGACAGGATATTACGGGGCGAGCCATGAGCCCAAGAGCTCAAGGGTCATCATTTGTCATATCTCTGGCGTCGTCATTGTACGTACAAGTGATATAAACTAAAGGGGTGGTGACCCCGCGCTTCGGGACGGCCTCACGGCACCGATAAAGTGCGAAGTGATTATGAAAAGGTGGAGGTCTCACTGAATCGTGTGTATCCTCGGTTGGTACCGAGAAGTAATCAAGCTGGATCTGGCTCCACTGTGGTCGAATTGTGATGTTATCATTTGGATGTTAAGTGTGATGTTAAGTGTGACGGACGGTATTATTGGAAGGGGGGTTAAGTCGGGCACTACACATCTGGCCTACCCCCCTATCTAGCCCACCCTACACCTGCGTTCGCGTCAGACCCACTACCCTATATATATTACATTTTCTTTTTAAATAAATTTTTTCTCTTCCTAATTTTTTATATATACCTACTCTATCTATTAATAAAGTAGTATACTAAAGAAGATATTATTATAGTATTTAAAGCTATTATAGCTAGTACTAGTATATATAAGGCTTCCTAGTATTAGTATATTTTAAAAGGTATACTTTATAATTATTATTATAGTATTTAAAGCTATTCTAAAGTAGTAAATTAATAGATAAAGCTATTACTAATTTAGAAAATAAGTCTAACTAAGTTTATACTTAACTAAACTACTTTAGAGCTACTATTAATTTATCTAAAACTAAGGATCTTTATAGCTTAAATAACTATGTTAGAGGTTAAGCTACTACTATTAAAGTATAACTAACTAAATAAGTTTTTTATAAGAAATCTAAGTATTTAAAGCTTATAAAGCTAATAAATATACTTTTCTTATATTAATAGTACTAGAAGTAAAATAATTAAACTATAGTTTAGCCTTCTTTATCTACTAATAGTCTTAGAGATTAAGCTAAATAATTATTATAATACTAATAAAGAGGGTATTATAGAAGGTAAGGGATTAAATAGAATAGTAATTAGGTTAGAGAAGAGGAAAATAGTTTATTAAAAGTTTAATAAATTAAAATTATAAACCTTATATCTTAAATATATCTCTACTATAGATAAGGTTTACCTACTATTAGTAATCTTTAAGGGGAAGAGTATATAATAATAGTAGTTTAAGACTTTAAAAAGGTATAAAGATTAAGAATTTATAGTAATAAAGAATAGCTAAACTAATAACTCTATAGTACTTAAGTAGCTATAGAAGATTTTTATTATTTAAACTACCTCTAATAACCTATTTAAGTAGTATTTACTTATTTTTAATAGCTATAAAAGCTATTATATAATTAAATTTATATAGTTTTACTTTTTAAATAAAATATATATACTCTATTTATTACTATATATATTCTATATACTTTAACTACTTAATATAAGTATTTTTTTATTATTTAAGATAGTATATAAAATATAAGCTAATAATTTAAGTTTTATATTTAAGAATATCTTTATAAAAGAATAATTATTTCTTTTCTACTTTTAAAAGGCTTATTTAAGTACTTTAAATAAATAAAATATATATAATAAATAGTAAGGGATTAGTTTTTAGCTAGTAAATATAGCTAAGCTATTATTTAATACTATTCTTATAGAAAATATAGTAAAGAAAGAGGAGGAGAAGAAAATAAGTACTACTATTTAAAAGAGAAGATTTAAAATAATAACTTTAGTATTTATTACTATAAGAAAAGTAGTATAGTTAATATTTAAAGTATTATAAAAAGTATAGATACTATATACTATTATAGACTAAAATAAATACTTTAATTCTATAAGATAACTTCTCTTTTATAAGGTTTAAAAAGAATATAATAAGAAAAACTAATAACTAAAGATAGTACTTTATAAAGTAGAAGTTCTTAAAGTAAGATTAGTAGCTATAGTACCTATTAAGAGGAAGAAGGTTAAAATAAGCTCTAATTTAAGGTTTATTAATATTAAAGCTATTTAGAAGGTTAAAATAAAGGCTAGTAAGGCTATAGATAGGTTAATAGAAAGAGAGGAATTAGAAGAACTGAAAATACTAGAAAGTTATATTGTTTCTACTTATTAGGGTGTTATAGATAAGGATAAAGTTGAAGGGTAGTTGTAGTGGGTGGGGAATTCGGGTGGGCTAGATGGGGGGGTGGGCCAGATGTGCAGTGCCCGACTTATCCATACCATACTCTTTCAAACTTGGACGGCGACATGCTCGGTGCAGTGGATATGAGTCACCAATAATTAAGCATTTCAAATGCCTATCTAGTTTATGTTAACTAGATATCGGCCAGGCAGCTTTGCAATGGATCATCTAGGGGCAACGCCCGCGCCACGAGTAATTACTATGCTATCTGTTAATCTACCGGAGGCCAAGCATCCCCACTGCATCAATGTTCATCTGACTACGGAGTACAACGGTCACATTGAGAGGGAAAGCGGGTCGCTAAACCCAATTAGGGAAGTGTTCGCGCCTCCGGCATAGTAGTAGTCGTATTCAGGGCCGTGTTCGCGCTTTTCTCACTATCATATACCCATTTCGGACATCGTATGCGCTGCCAATCATGTCAACTTCACGATTGATACCAAGGCCTCGGTGCACGATGAGAAGTGATGAGAAACGTATATAGCGGGCATGATTACTGAAGCCCGAATCTTGGGCTAACCTTAATTGCACACAAGCATCATGCCGCTGAAGTCATCATTCAATACCTTGTGCGCGGCCGCACTCCTGGCGTTCCTTGGCGGAACTCTGGGAGTAAGCGCTGACTGCAATTCGACAGTGAACAACACTCAGCCCAGCACCGACGACACTTTGACGAGAATTCGCTTTGTACAGAATATGACTGCTTCTCAGGCCGACTTTGTGGTTCGTAACGCCAGTGTTTTCACTGCGGCGGAGCGATCGTCGTCAAATGCGACCGGCTTTGCTGTGAAAGATGGCAAGTTTGTGGCCGTCTCCTCCAATGACGCCGAACTCGAGCCTTTCATTGGCTCCGCGACGGTCGTGAAGGACATGGCTGGAGCAGCAGTGGCCCCAGGTCTTTTTGACACGCACATCCACCACATCGGCGGCGGAAAAATGCTTCTGAAGCAGCTGCAATTCTCATCGAGTCTTCCACTTGACGACGTGCTGGGTCTGATCAAGTCTTACTCCGCCAACTTGACCAATGCTTCCGCCTGGGTCACAGGTGGTAGCTGGGGAAGCACCTTGTTGCCACAAATCTCCACCACCGACGCCCTGAAGCGCCTTGACGAGGCCTCCAACGGCCATCCACTTGTTCTCTCCGACGACAGTCACCACAACGTGTGGGCGAACACTCTTGCCCTCAAAGCAGCTGGGATAGACACCGTGGGAGCCACGGGGGTTCTCATTGAAGGTGCCGCAGCACCCGTCAACGCAGCACAGGCGAAAGCAGAGCCGGATACACTGGAGGACCAGAAGAGCTATGCCCTGAGGGCGTGGGAGCTGCTGCATTCCTTCGGAGTAACCTCCATACAGGACGCTGCCGTCCTTTCATCGAATCTCGATGCCATGGCCGCGCTCGACGAAGAGAATAAGCTCAAGGGCTGGGTTTCAAGCTGTCTCGCCATGGACGGAGGATTCGCTGAGCCTAACGTAAAGCAATCGGACTTCGACCAGCATGCCCGCGAGATCGCCCGTGACCGCGTGCGCACCAATTTCACGAAGCTCGTCCTCGACGGTGTACCGCCAACCCAGACAGCCGGATTCCTCGGCACGTATCTCCCATCACCATAACACGGCTGCAACTACCACGGCCTCGTGTATAATACAACGGAAGAGCTTGTCGACACCCTACGACTGTATCGCGAACAGGGCCGCCACACAAAAATCCACTGCACAGGTGACTGGTCGGTACGGGTCGCGATGGACGCCTTCGAGGTGATGCGCACTGAAGGCTCGACCCAGCAGTATCACATTGCCCACGGCCAGTTCGTCACGCCCGAGGACCGGCAGCGCATGAAGCTCCTGAACGTCATCGCCGAGGTCTGTTTTGGAAGCCCTCTTCGACCTGAGTTGATGGTAGATTCCAGCGCGTGAATCTGTTTAGCCCTGTGAGGATCTTGTCGAGTTTCAACAGAAGTGGCCAGATTTGAGGCAGAACTTGTGTACATATCGAGAGCTTCCGCTCTATAGTCCAAACACAATGCACATAGTTTCTTGGTTGTAAATATGTTCTATATGCAAGAATAACTTCTCCCGCCTGCGCAATTGATATGAAAGTACCTGGTTTGACCACAGTGCCAATGTTGAACATCGTCACAAGTCCGTGGCATCGGGGCAGAGTGTCGTCGGGAATGTGAGGAGGGAGTGCCACCGGGCAAGAATTACTATGGCTGATCAAGATCACGGACAGAAACGCAAGATTTCTATCAAGTATGCGTGCCAAGTTTAAATCATAGATACCTGTCCTCGCTTAATGCAGTGTTAACCTCACACTGTCTGAATCTCAAGTCTTGCAATGCCAAGGCAGAAACCTAAAAATGCGAGCATAAAGCCAGCAATAGCAAAGCCACCCTGAACATCGTTTCGCACAACAGACCAAACAATTGCTGATAGTAGCGCAGCCGAGAACCCCATGCAGCCGCACAGAAAGATGGTGAACCAGTTCAGCCCCTCCACGAATTCAATTCCCCACCCGGCCGCGCTACCTTTTTGAGGGCAGGCCTGCAGCTTCGCTCGAAGCTTTTTAGGGAACTTCCGATACAGTACTGGGAGGACTTCTGCGTGCCCAGGGTGCTCGATTAAGTGCGCGAGGAGCTGGGGCCCGATGGGCGGATTTGTTTCCGCAGGAAGAGGATCGAAGGTGTAGTTGTCGAATGCTTGGGTCTCGTTGGGCATGTCTGGGCGATTTTGAACGTCCACGAGCTGGCTCGGGTACATCTCGAACTATCTGAAATCAGTTTTCTCACAACACATAACATAATTTTGCTCCTCAGAAGGATTTAAACCTCTGCAGACGGCCGCGAGACAGCAGGGAATCGAGAGGTGGGCATGGCGAAAAGTCCCAGTGATTTCACGCACCTTTACAAAATTGATGCCCTCAATTTTGCGAAATCGAGCCCAAGGCCTTTTGGTGTGTTGATCGTAATAATGCCGCAAAAGACGAAAGAATTCCCGGTCAGAATTGATCCTGCACACTTCTGCCTGCCATAGCTTGGCCACCCGTCTCATGAAAGGCACACACATTAACAGAAAGTTGTGGTCCCCTTTGAGAGTTCCTGGTATTATTGAGCAAACTCCCAGATCTACTGGGGAGGTGGTTGGCCTTTGGTGACGAGGGAGACTTGCGGTCTTTTCATTGGAGCCCCAGATGTTAGAGCAGAAGCTCGCACATGCCGACATAACACCTGACACTTGAGTAGGCTTCGGGCTTCCGCTTGAGGCTGTGCTCCCCTGAGAAGTAATTTCGGTGGAAGAGTACTGCTTCAGACGCTCCTCCAATCTTGCGATACCGCCCGGCTGGAGTTCGGTGTAGTCATCATGTAGCCGTCGCCCGCAGACCTAAAGACATCTTATGAGTGTGCTGAATGTTGAATGTGGGAAAAGTAAAACCATCACTATAATTTCGTAGAAAATGTGCATAAAAATGACTTACGCATGTCCACTGTAGTCTGCGACATCCCAACTTGAGTGGCGGCTCATGAAGGCGAGACAACACATTTGAGAAATGTAGTTCCGCCGACGCATACAGACTGACATATCTGTCTCGACCTTCTGGGTGTTGAGACATCACGAGTCCCTTTAAGTTGGCCTGAAGCGCTAAGATCGGCTCTGTGTCAAACAGGAAACGCTCAGATGTCTCGTAAATGAACGGTGTGTCGTCAAAGCCACCCGCAGTCTCTCCCCTCTTGGTCTCCACCAATTCCTCGGTCTCCTCCACCACCTCTATGCAGTCGTCTTCACTGTCATGATGAGCTTCCCATATCCTATGTGCGATATTCAAACGGGATCTTCGGACAAAGTGACTCGCCCTGGAACATATCCAGCTGTCCGAGTCATCCAAGCTTTCTTTACAAGCCGCCAAGTTGCTCAAGTCTTCGGAGTAGCGTCGAAGAAGCCTCTCAATGGCGAGGACACTCGTCTTTTTAGACACACTTCTACTGACCAATTGAGGCCAAAGATAACGCAAGTCTTGAAACAGTAGAAGACGTCGGAAGATAGCCTCGGTTGCATCGCTGTTGACAGTAGTGTTTGAGGATGCGATTGATATGATTGTCTCGGCTTCCGAACCAACCGTCCCATCAGATGACGACTCGTCTGATTCTGCGTCCCAATCAATGCAACTCCGGTCCTCGATGCTACTCTGATCCTCGATGCTACTCCGGTCCTCGATCTCAACACCAGTGCGGAGGCTCGAGTCGCTTGGCAGGAAGGATAGAATTTGTTCTTCTGTAGTTGTTTCTGTGGGTGGTGCGGCTGAGCCCTTGCCTCGCCTTAGCCTTCCATTCACCTCCTGAGCACTCACTGCCTCGGCCGTGGCATCTGGTGACGACTCATGCTCTGCAACAGTCACAGAAGACGGGTGTTCACCGGGTAAGACTTCGATTATTTGGTCAGACATCGGACTTTCAAATGAAGTTTCGAGTCTGGTGCGTGCCGCCCGATTGCGTCGCGCTTGATTCTGCCATTGCCTTTGACTCTTTGGAGCGGGCGTAGCAGTCTTTCGCGACTGTGTACCATAGGATGAACGGCTCGCATAACCTGAATCTGCGTAGCTATGGTCGTCATATTGTGACGAGGACTTGCCTAACTTGCTCGAATGGTCAAAGCAGGCGTACCCGACGAGTATTGTTTTCTGGGTGATGCTATGTCCTCGGGTCCCATATTTGTCGCAGCGATCAACGGCATGTTGATAATATAGGCAGCGGCACGCGCTATATAGCTCGAGGACTTGATAACACATGACTACGCCGTTAGAATCTCATGCTGGAGGTATGTGAAAGACGAAATCACCGGTAGAGCAAAGATGCAGGTTGAGAGAATTGCTGAGTGTGGCTTCTGAGGCACAGCACGATTCGGAGTGACGTTGCACTCGTGCTGCGCCCGGCTAGACTGGTAGCTGCAGCTGTCTCGGAAAAACGAGAGTATGCCCCCCCCCCGGGAAAATTAGCGATTGCCGTACGTGCTACCCAAATTTTAGTATAGATTTAGAAAACTTATAATTATCTTTAAAACAACTACATTAATATCGTCTTTATTACTAATATACTAACTATCTAAATAAAATATTATAATACTATACTATATAGTTAATTTAAGTCTATTTTATAAAGAAATATATAACTTACTTACTCTAGTATAAAGTAATATTAGTCTAGTAAAGTTATAGATAATATATTCTATTTAATCTATTAAACCTAGACTATATAATATTTACTATATAAAACTTATTTTAAAAGTTAAATTATATAGTTTATTAATAAGAATAGTATACTATCTAAGTAATTATATACCTAGAAGCTAATAGTTAAGGTACCTAAGTTCTAGTAAACTATTTAAAAGTACTTATAGGTACCTTTAAAAACTACTTAGAATAAGGCTATTATAATAGAATATATAGCTTAGTAGATATAAGAAAATACTATTAAAGTTAATAATAAGGATAATCTATTTAATATAAAAGAAGAGAAGGAAATATATTAACTAGAAGTTAAGGAACCTACTATTAATATACTATCTTTAATAAATAATACTAGTAATAATATTAAGCTACTTAAAAGCTACTTATAGTAAGTACCCTTTAATAAAGTATATTTAATTTTAACTATTAATATTCTTAATAAGAAGCTTATAAAACCTTTAAATTTTATATACTATTTTATATTACTTAGTAATAATTATTTAAAGCTAGAGATTATAAGTATTATAAAGGATTTTAAGAAGTTAAATATAGGTTAAGTTAAAAGTATATTTAAAGATAAATAAGGTATTAAGATTAACCTAAAAAGTATATTTATTAAAGCTAGTTAGGTTATTAGTTAAAGGTTTATTTTATATTAGTTAGAAATATATAGGAAAATTAGAATAAGGTATATAGAGAACTTAACTATAAAAATCTTTTAAATATACTTTTTAAGTTTAAAAGATTATTCTTTTTTAAATTTATATATACTTTTAAGATTACCTTATTATTATTAATATAGTAAATATTTAAACTATAAAAGACTTACCTAATAGAGTATTTAATAGTTAAAGTATTTAAATAGTCTTCTATTACTTAGCTAGTAGCTACTTTAAAGAATAGTTTACTAATAGCTAAATAAATAATAAATATTAAAATACTTAGTAGAAGCTTAGCTTTTAAAACTTTTTAAAATAACTTTATTACTAGTTATTAGTATACTAAGATAAACTATAAAGTAGGTACTTTATAGAAATAGTATTAATAGTTAATAAAAATATAATATTATATATAAAGTATTTATTATAAAGTTAATTATTATTATAGGGATAAAGAGGATTTATTATAATAGTAATATTAAATTTAAAATAATAATATATATATTAATTTATTTAATAGTAATATAAAGATTTAGTTTAATATAATTACTATAAATAAAGCTATATTTAAAAGTTTATTAAAAGTTCTATTTAATTATTAAAAAGCTTAGAAAGAAGCTAATAAAAAGAAGGAGCTTAGTAATAATAGTATTAGCTTTATTCCTTTTAAGAAAAAGTAATAAAAGTAGTAGAAGTAGAGGGAAAGTAGTATTAGTATAGTTATTAATCTATTATTTAATATTAACTTATTTAAAATTAAATATAGCTAAATAGCTTTTATAGAAGTACTACTATTATTACTAGTATTTACTTTTTCTTATAATTTTAATAAGCTTCTAGCTTTACTAGTACTAGTACTAGTAATAATAAAGGTACTAGGGAGCCTACTATAGAAGTAGAGGCTTTTAGTAATACTATTATTATTACTATTATAAGTAGATAAAGATAGAAAAGCTTTATATCAAAAGTTTATTATAGAAGTACTTTAAAAGTACTTTTAAAGCTTACTAAAAAGAGAGAGTAGCTTAAATAACTTTAAATATAATAAAGTAGAAAGTAGTTAACTTTTATAATCTTTATAGAAAAAAGAATATATAGTTTATTAAGTAAGGTTTAAAGGAAATAATATTAGTTAGAAAGTTTATTAAGTAGTATTTAAAAGGGAAGGAAGATTTTACTATTTTAATAATAATAAAGAAGAAGAAGACTTTCTACTATTATAAAGATTATTAAATAGTTAGCCTACTAATTACTAGATAAATATTAAAAGCATATATCCTTTAGAGCCTATAAAGGTTATCTAACTAACTAGTTAACTTCTTTTAATACTAGGCTATATAACTAAGTTAAATATTTAACTAAAAGGTTAAAAGCTTACTATTATACTATTTATAGTTTATAAGAATAAAGGATTTATTTAAAGAGTACTTAAAGAATATTTTAAATAAAGAAAGTAGTAATTAGATATATAGAAAGATATAGTTAATATAGAAAGAAGTTTAAGAGAGGAAAAGTTTACTTATTTAAAGAAATATAGTATATTTAGGTATATTTTAATATTTTAAGTAAGGTATTAAATTAATTAAATATATTTACCTATAGTAATATACTAATTTATCTATATTAACTTTTAACTATTAACCTAACTTATAATAAATATTATTTTATATATTTATAAACACTTAATAAAAACTCTTCTAATTTTTATCCTTATAACTTCTAATTAATACTCTTATATCTACCTTATTTTACTTTTTTTTATAATATTTATATATAGTAAAAATATCTCTAAATAGTTTTAAATCTTAATCTAACTTTCTAAATATAAGAAAATAAAAACTAAGTAAAATTATTATCTAAATTATAGTCTAACTATTTATATTAGTATTAATAATATAAATAGTACTTTAAATTATTAAAATATACTTTAATTAAGTTAAAATTAAATAAATATAGTAGTAGATATTTGACCTTTATACTTACTTTACTAATTACTTTATAAATCTTATTAAAATAATATTAGGAAGTATTATTTATTATAAAAATTAACCTTAGATTTAAGTATAGGTTTATCTTTAATAAAATACTTTTTTATAGCTATTATAAAAAAACTATTTTATTATATAGCCTTTATATACTATAATAGTAAGTAAGCTATTAACTATAATTACTAGAAGAATATAGTAGTAAGCTTTTTATTTTAAAAAGCTTTTAACTTATAATATATATCTAATAAGTATTTAGCTAGTTTTTCTTATACTATTCTATTTATTAAAACTTAATTTATTATAGAAGATAAATATATTAATAATATAGCTTAGCTAGTTAATCTATTAGAAGTACTATATATAAAAATCCTTATTTTACTAATATACTAGTATATATATTTATTTATTACTTTACTTATAAACTTATAAGATATTACTTATTATTTTTATAGTAATATTAATTTAGAATTACTTAGTAAGGAAATACTATATTTTATTTAAATATAAGTTTAATTTAATAAATAAAAGATTAGTAAGCTTTTATTCTATATAATTTATATATTAGTTAAACTATATAGCTTTATTTTAAATAAATAGGCTAATAAACCTTTATAGCCTACTACTTTAGAGTAATTATTTAAATAGTAGTAACTCTTTTATAATATCTTTAAACTATTATATAAGTAATCTAAAACTTAGCTACTAGCTACTTATTTAATAGTAATAGGTTAGAGTATAAATAGAACTCTAAATATTATAATTCTAAGTTTAATAGATAGTAGCTAGCTATTATAATAATTTTAATTAGATATATAGGTGATATAGTGATATTAATAAGGAAATTGTGAGTTTCCTGACTGTATAGTAAAATTTGGGTGGTATATACGGTAATCGCTAATTTTCCCGGGGGGGGTATACTCTCGTGTTTCCAAGACAGAGGCAGATTTCAGGTTTGCAAGGCCTATCAGAGCACGCAGCGTCAGATTGCTTACCGTGTCCGAAAGCCCCATAGCTCGATAGGTGTATGCCCTGTCGCTAGGCCCCACCACAGCCCGATTCCCCTCTCGTCAGGTGGTAGCCGTTGGGTTTCTGGGACGGCTGCAATGAGCCTGCAAAACTCACCTGACCCTTGATGCTATCAAATTCAATACTCTCAAGTTCGCTTCTATCTTTAGGACATTTTTGCTAACCGACGTCACGTACTTGATATTCCCACGATGAAAATATGATGCTGAAGAGTGCTGGGAGGATCAGCACTTTACAGTCACCCCTTAAATAATCCTAGAAACATTGAAGGCCACATTTCTGTTGATATCAGCCCTCTTGCTCGGTCGTATCTCAACGGTCTTATTACCGAGTCGGCCGAAAAGCAATTAGGCCAATCACTATTTTAATGTTATAATGCGATGGACGGCACTATAAGTGAGGATAGCGTTACGCCAGCTTGCGCCCATCTCTTTGCGGGACGAGCCGTACTGGGGTATAGACCCGCGTTTCCTGCTCCTGTGGTTATTTCCGTACCCCTGACCCACTTCCTCGCCCGTATCGGATTCCGAGCAAACTGCCCAGATGGGTTCGTCATCGGCGCCGACGAAGGAGAATAAGTATTGCCATGCGTTTGGCGCCACTTGAACGGGCCTTGGATCTGGTCGAGCAGCGAGAACAACTTACATCAATTTTACTTGCCTTGACCCACGCTCTTTTCAACAGCCGCCCCTGCCACTCACCGTTCGTTCCTGTGGCGCTTTTTTTCCACTACCTTCCTTTACTTGACGACCCGTCGCCAGCATGGAGCTTACTGACTTTACGCTCCTAGCGATGCTGCCTGCCACTAGCCTGGCGGCATGCGGTACGGCCTCCAGCGCAAATAAGATCGACGGCACGCTGCTCCGCGCCATCGTGCTCGACATGGGCACCGACGCCGCCAACGTCACGGCCACCGAGTACGACCAGTATTTTGAGCAAGGGAGTGCCCTCAAAGGTGTTGAGGCTGTCATCGCCTCCGGCCAATTTTATATCAACCTTTGGCCCATTCCTAGCACCGAGGCCACCTTTCGGAACAAGAGCGAGTGCTTGGGATACGGATATTTGGTCAACCAAGTTCCGTGGCTGTACTACAATAGTACCAGCGCGAGCTGGTGGGGCGGCTACGAGGCCGAGACCGAAGCTGTCAGCTATGAGGCCGCCGCCCTGTCAGTCGCGACAAGCATTGTTGCCGGCCTCGAGGTGCGCCTCTGGGACACCAACGGGGATGGCTACGCCGATGTCATCGACGCGGACTACCTCGAGGGCGTCACAATCAACGGTGTCACGAAGAACACCAACGGCACGTATTCGGTCTATCGCGGCAATATCGACGTCGCCAACAAAACGCCAAGCGAAGGCGCCATCTTCGACGGCGACCTCTTCGATGGCACTGGCCCACTTATCCCGGGCGCCAATTTCGACACAACCATCGCGGCCGGCGACGTCGCCCTCTTCTGGTACGGCCCGAACGGCTGGGCTATGAAGCGCGCCGAAGAGGTCACTGGTATCTTCGTCGACGGCGCCGACCACACCAGCTACGACATTGGCGGTGTCGTTTACGAAGACGCCATGCGCTTCTCCCGTGACAACCTCTTCATCTCCAACCGGCCGGGCGAGTTCACCGACGCGCAGAAGTTCTTCAAGCTCACCAACGACTCGGCCGCCGGGTTCAACGTCAGCCTCTGGCTTGTGCCCGTCACTAATACCACTGCTGGGAACGGCGCCCCTGTTGGCATGACAGGCGGAAGCAAAAGCAACTCTCAGGCGTTCCTCACCAGTGCTGTCGCCCAGGCTCAAGCCCATCTTGATGATGTTGCTGTCAGCTCGGATGGGTCTGAAGTGCCAGCCTCCCAGGAATGGGTCACGCAGGCGGTCTACACCCAGCTGGACGATGCCGTCGTCAGAGCCAACCAGTCCCTTACCATCGCCGACAGCGCGTCGTTCCTGCTCGACTATCAGCTTTACGTCCTGTATTTGACGCTTAACGGCAGCAGTAATGATATTGGCGCCGCATTTGCCGGTTTCAATTACACTGGGTTCGGAAACGAGGTGCAGCTCGGGACAGCCTGAATACTTGCTCATCCGAGTCGTTGCTGAACCACGGCGTCTATATCATGGTTTCCCGGCCCCCTCTCTTCTCCAAACTTCTGTACCTAGGTAAATTTCGAGCAAGCAATGAGAAGGAGTGGTCTTCACAAAGAAAGACATCTCGTCACGTAGTAAATTAGTGTTTGGGGTGTGTCGGTCCTCCTATCACGTGCAGCGATGTAGATTGTCTTGGGTTCTCAATGTAGAGAGTCAATGCTATCAATTTCATCTCAGATCCTGCGACGAAGTAGTATTGGGCGGAACAGATGACCCACTTGACAACAATGAGTTTATACCTCGTCCAATCTCGCTGTGGGCTTTGTTGAACATCTGAGCGCAGATGTGTCGTTCTGCAGCCGCTTTCTGAGACTTGCGGCCAATCCACATGCACAGATTAGGTTAACTGCTTCGCCGTCAACTAGCCCTTGGGCTATATGTCGACGACTCTAGTCAACGGCGCCGTCGGGAGTGGTTCTCCCTAGCCTTATCTGTATATCACAAGGCTAAGGCTACGTGCCTATAGACTTATCGTATCTAACCACTGTTATCGGCAATGTGTGCTTTTTTTAAACGCTGGGTCTTAAGCGTTTACGACTGTATGAAGGCGCTGCGTATAGCTACGGCTGTATACGGAATAGAAACGGAACCAGTTAGGTTGACGAATGGCACCTACTGGCCCTTCCAACTTTGAGGCCCCCTGCGATCGTGCTTATGTACGCCATCTCTGGGGGCCGCGTGATTCAGTCAGAGAAGTATGAGATGCAGAGTCAGCACTTAACCACAGTCGTCAACACAGCCGCCACAGACAGTTGACTACGCTAATCCGGCTCACCAGTCTGCCAAGTTCCACTCCGCCTTGGTGCGAGCAACCTCGGGCTTGGTCCTATCAAATCAGTGGTGAGACGGCCAGTGCACAGCTAAAAGGCCGCGCAGACGCCGAAGTATGACAGCAATGGTCCGCAGCACTATTGGAGTGTTACACAGTCGTTGCCTATTTCGCTATGGCCGATATTATACTCTTCGGTGAGGACATTCTAAGAAGCATTTAAATGTAGCCCCACTTTCTCTGGTGAAGTTGTATGTTCATAAGTCCAATTGAGAAAAGCGACCCAATCTGTCTAACTCTGCCTTAACGCACTATAGATAGAACATTTCCTCAATTCTGCTGATATTCTCCCACACCACATTCCTGTGCGTGTGCTCAACATGGGACTACTCACTTTGGACCAGTTGATATCAGAGCTTTCTTTCAGAGTAAATTACTATACTATAACATGGTGCCATCCCAAGGCACTGTGACAGGACCTTTGCTAATGAAGCACTTCAAATAGATAGTCCTCTGGGTTGCCACGTCCCTTTGTATCATTGCTTTTGCCCTTCGCCTAGCTACCAGAATCATTTGTTGTAAGCCGCTACCATTCAACCTTCGTTATCCTGCCACTTCTGTCCTTCTGAACTTAATCATCCGTCGGACTTTTCACCGCGGAAATAGGGTCTTCCAATCTGCGCGTTCTGGAATACATGGCAGCTACGATTACCATTTATCTTTCCACCCCCGCCAAACTTCGTGATGTTCATACAGCTAATGTTAAATCTTCAGTCCGACATGTATTCATTGAGGACTACTTCATGCTTATTGCAATGGCCATCATCATCTCCATCGTTGGTGTATTGCATACTTTTACGGAAGACATTTACCTAATGTACCCGACGTCCTGGAACACGGAAAATAGAAATCTCGAAACAGTGCCTTTCGACGATTTGAGCCGTAATCTCAACAGAGCATTCCGTGCTGATGGTGTTGTCATGCTACTGAGTATGATCGGAATACTGATCATCAAAATGAGCTTCATGTTGTTCTTTTATCGACTTAGGCACCAAGTCCCGGTATACACTATCCTTTGGTGGGTTGCAGTTGTGGTTATAGTCGCTTGCGGCGCTGTTCAATTTGGCATTAATCCTACCTACTGTCTGTTTGGAGACATTGCGGTGGGCTCACTGGGCCAAGAGGGCCTCGGGCAATGCTTAGATGGAACAACAAGAAGCTACATCTACTCCGCCTACAAAGTGAATGTCGCTGTCGACATTCTTTCAGATCTTATAAGTCAGCTACCAAACTCTATGAGCCCCAACCTCCTTTTTCAGGTGTACCACAGTGATTCAAGTCACTAACATCATTGACTGAGTTAGTCATTTTGTTTCCTACTCTTATCTTATGGAACACCAAGATCTCCTTACGTCAGAAACTTCTTCTGTCGAGCATATTCTCGCTAGTTGCTGTGACTATAGGTGTAACCGTAGTCCGTGGCAGTGTCTTCGTCGGTGCTTATAAGTCTGACCAAGAAGCCAGCGAGGGCGGGTTGGACCCATCATGGATGATGTTTTGGTTTTTTATCGAGCTTATTGTTTGTAGGTGGACTCTCTCCACTTCGTCTCCCCCATCTCTTGTGTAATTCGTGTATATAAGTCATACTAACTTACACTGGCACAGCCTTCATCGTTGCGTGTCTCGTATCTTTCCGTGCCCTCTGGACGAATCAAAGGCAAAACAACAAGAAGCACAAAGTCGAGCTTGAAAGGCAACGAGCCATGATTCTAGCCCAGAAAAGAATCGGTCGGACCAAATTATCAACTCCTATGAAGAAACTCAGCGGTGTCCGCAATCAATGGAACAGCCTAATGGACACTCTGGCTGGCCTAGAAGACACGAATATCAACTCATCTGAGTTTCGACGTGGCCAAAACATTCCCTCCGGAGACGAATTCTTTCGCTCATGCCATAGTAGCTTCGACTCTACCACAAAGCATGGCAGTCTGGTGCGACCGGAAGGGACGACGGATCCGGAGGCTTTGGCCGATTGGACATATCCTGCCGAACCACTCCCTGCATATCATCGTCATGGAGCAGCGGTATAAAGTTCCACTTTAAGCGTCTTGGAAAGCTCTGGATCTGTAAATCATGCGGGAGTAGCAGAAGGGCTACTCAGGAAAATACAAGCACAAGAATGATAACTAGCCATGTTGAAATATTCATTTATAGAATGCCAACAAAATTTGCTGATTACCAGTGCATCGATTTCTGTCGTGTTCAAGAAGCTTCAACGTTCACTGCGTGCACACAGCGCAGGGTTATATACCCTAAGCTACTGATCTCATCAGAGTTCATCTATAGAAAAGTATATAATATACTAGTGTTTTACCTTACCTTTAGATAAAGGATTAATATAGATTCCTCTAATATATAGAGATCTACTAGTTATAATTAAATAAAGATAAATACCTTATCTTCCTTCTTTATCTTTAATAAATATAGTAAACCTAATATATATACTATTTATCTCTATTTTCTTATAAATTATATACTTAGAAGCTCTTAGCTAATTAAAATACTTAATTTACTTTATATAACTAATTAAATTAACTAAACTACCTATATATACTAACTATATTTAATTAAATTAATTATCTTAACTATACTTTCTTAATTAAATATTTCCCCTTTTAAATAATAACCTATCTTCTTAACCTTTCTTTTTTAACTACTTATAAAAATACTCTTTAATAACTTAACTAATATTTATCCTTTTTATTTATATTATATACTATTTAATAGCTTTTAATAATACCTTTCTAAAAATATTAATTTTAACTATCTATTTTATAAATTCTACTATTTAAAATTTAATCTATTAATTTCCTTTTAAATTTCCCTCTAAACTTTAAAATCTTTAATAAACTTTCTAACTTTTATTTATATAAACTCCTTTAAAACTTAATTAATAAATTTAATATAAATACTATTTAATATCTTTCCTTTTACTTAATATAATTATACTATATATATAAGTAATTTTAAACTTTTATCTAAAAATATTTATAACTTTTTTAAACCTCCTTTCTTTATTATTTAATATATTAAATATATTTTTATAAAAGGACTCCTTTTCTTAGACTTTATATATATTTATAAAAAACTAGTTTTTATAATATTAGAAAGAAATATAAAACTATAATTTATAAAAAAAAAGAATTTTTAAAGAAATTCTTTATATAATCTTTTATTATAAATATATTAAATATATATAATAAATTACTATAAATTTATATATTAAATTTAACTTTTATATTTTCTATATTTTATAA
>JUJX01000269.1:23233-58832 GCA_000800745.1 Diaporthe longicolla | reverse complement strand
AGCTTTATCAAATTTCTGGGGGCGGCATTCTTTCCAAATCAGAACAGAAGAATATCCTGCCTTTTCTGGCGTCTCGTTTTATATAACCCTTCTTGCCTCCTGCCCTTCTCCATATGCACACACACAATGAGAACAGTCCCCATATCCTCTGCATGGATTAGATAGCTTCTGAGACAAGTGGTTGATGAAAAGTTCTTTTGAATGGATCTACTACCCGAAATACGCATGGAACGAGTCCGTACAAAGTATGTGAACAAGAATATCAACATATGTGATGTCTGAAAATGGCACATGATGTGAGCTGATCCGGCCGGAAAGGCCCAACTGGAGCTGGTCTGAGGGTCACAGCACTCACAACACTTCAAGATGGCTGAGATGCACACTGCTCGCCAACATTCAACATCATGCATTAACCAGCTCTTTTCATACTCGAGCTCTTTTCATACTCGAGAAATTCCACTTTGTGCCTTCCTTCAGACACCTGCAGCAGCCAGCACTGCCCTTGCTTTCTGGGTCGGTGTTCATTTCAATAAAGAACTGTCTGGAAGATATGATACCGGGTACGAGCACAATCAAGGCCATGCTGATATGAAATCACAGCCTGCCTGGCTTTACACTGCTATTCTGTGGGTGACTGACATGGATGAGTCAGAAGAGGAACACTTATGGGTGTCTGTGTTTCAAGGGCCTTGTCTGCTTTCCAAACCATACATTCCTCATTTAAGCACGAAGCCCTTCGAAACACCAAACCATCAATCTGGTTTTCAGGTTATCCAAGGACCCCAAGACATTTCCATTACAGATTCTTCAGTTCCACAAGTCACTGAGCAAAAGATAAATCAACCAACCCACAGCCCCTGTGATCCCATCTGACCGACATGTGCATCTGTTTCTGGACAAAGTGCTGCAACAAGCCGGACTGCCCTCACAAACAACCCTCAGATTTATATTACCACCTTCAAGACACGCTCTGGCACATTGACCACCACGCCTGGAACACTGTCCGGCCTTCATCCAGCTATGAGACTCGGTTCAAGAGTTTCAGGATGCTAGTCACGAGGTGGACACCAATAGCTCACAACACAAAGGAGTGGAACTTCCAACCAGCATCAACATGTTTCAAAGATAGCACTGAACCACGGCAAGGGGGCAAGCTTCCACTCTGCCAAGACATTCGGTATGGTGCCTGGGAGAATGTGAAGGATTGTAATTATTGCAGGGAGTGCTGGATTGGCAGGAGTATGGACAATGCTATGGAACAGGGAAGGCCTCCCTACTGGAACTTGGGGGTGGGTGACAGAGCTAGCGGCATGAGCGGCGGAAGCATCAAGAATCGGAGTCAACCTGTGGAAATAATGCTAGAGTAGTTTGATTTGGTTCACTCGAGTAGCAGTAAACCATCAAGACCTCGGGGAGTGACGTGTTCTGAATCACGAGGGCCATTTGGTGCAGGTGTTTGAGAAGCGATCAAAACAGGTCTTGTAGTTTCGAAATGACAGAAGGAGACTTTGTCCATGAATTAGACTTCCAGTTCCCTTGCTTTTCAGGCAGCATGCACAAGACCATTGCATCACTTGCAAGATGCTCCCGTCATTCTGAGTTCGTGTCTCCGCATCTCTGACTTGTGCAACGCCACCAGTTTTGTATATAGAAATCCTACTTTGTCCGTACATTGATGCTCCCCATGGTTTGATTGACTTGCATGTAAACATTTGACGTTGTAATCTTCAGAATTAAAAGGCTGGCCTTTGTAATCACTCGATCGTTTCCGAACAACCGGAACGAAGACACAGTGCGTATCGGGCACAATCTCGTGATATCCAAGCAGCGCGGTAGTAGTTCTGTTGATTCAATGTTATGCATCTGCAGGAAGGGTCTGCCTGGAATAACACGCAGACTTTGTCCGAAAGGAGCAATTATTTGGCCAATGCCGTGGGGAAAGGATCCGCTCAGGTATGCCTCCCTAATTTTCATTTCGAAGCTCAGCTTCATATGCTTCAATGTTTGCACGCCTATCGAGATTCCATGCGATAATCCCGCACAAACCATCTTATGAGGTCGACACTTGATTTGTTGTGTCTCGAGGTTCTCCGGTGTTCCTTCCGAAGGACGTTCTCAGTTCTACTACCATCCATTTGATTGATGCGACATTTGTCCAGAATGAAATCCGAGTTTGATCCAAGAAATTGAGAAACCCTCAATGGCCCATAGATGTCAAGAACATGGAATGATCGGTAAGGAATGCGTTACGAGACGTTTAGTTTGCGGTAGAATCGGATAGGGATAGAGACAGCACATCCGAACGGTCGAGCAGAGAAGGCCAAGGTTCTCCACTTTCACCAGCGAGGACAGATCTGCACCACCTCGGAAGCTCCTTGCGAGCTTGATCACCAAGATCATGGAAGTAGGAGTAGATTCGATCGTGGAGGTCGATGGCGCTGGAGTCACCGGGCTCGAATCGACTTAAAAACCTGAAAAGTTCGTCAGTTGGAAATCAAGCAGCATTTCAGGTTTTGGTAACAGGTCTTGGCGGTGTGAATGTCGATTTCAGAGCTAAATTGAGGTGCTAGTAGGATTACTGCTGGGGTGATCCACATTGTCAACCTTCAGTTTGGACTAGGGGAAACGGGCAGGGTGTCCTTTCGTCAGCTCGAGCTTTCAGTTCCAAGACGGAAAATCCGTCCAATCTTGTGAGTGAGTCGAAGTCCCACTGTCACAATGTCAGCGGCTGTCAACTATGAATCACCTTCTGACTCCACTGTGAAACCCTCTTAACCTGTTCTGACTTCACGGTCAGCCTTGTGCCAATAAAAGTGTCTACGTTGCTGCTCAACCCACGGGATGTAATCATTGAACCCAAAGGTTCAGTGTTGACCAACAAGTATTAAACGGTTATAGTTAAGTGTCTATCATGCAATTTTGTCGAGTTAAAGTGAACGACGAGTAGAGCCCACCTGGCGGGCGTACCATGCTTTCTTGTTTACCAGAATCAATACCGAGGATTTTGAGAATGTGCTGTGTGCGTAGTGCTCAACAATTCCTGTGCAGGGCTAGTCAAAGCAGCTCGCTCCCACAGAAGACCTGGTCATGTTCCAACACTACTTCAGTAGTTCATAGATGTGGACTGATTTTCTCGCGGAAAAAGTCTTCATTCGACGGATATCTAACTGTCCCTCCTCTTCGTGGCCGTGCTCGTCAGGACATGACCGTTCAGTTAACTGCGGGTCAATAGCTCCAAGAGGCCAGACCTTTGGGGTACACTCCCTTACTCGCTTGGGAGATCGGGCCTCCGCGATGTCCCGATGAAATGCACCACAACCGGCGCGTCCACTCCACCACAATCCCTGCGTCTGCGTGCACCATGATGCGCGTGATATCGACACGCTATTTGCCTAGTCCCGGTCCTTTGACAGTGACTTCCTGATAGGCCAAGCTGCAGCAAGTCACAATCCATCCCCGGGGATAAATCCGAATTGCCTTAGGGTCACTCGACAGCCTTGTCGCTCATTGACCCATAGACCACTAGGTTAGACTCTACAAATACAGAAGTACCAGAGAGTGTACCTACGGAATTCGGGCTCAGGATTCAGCACCTACAGCGGCAGCTATAGCTATAGGGTACCCCTAACCCTACATTACACTAAATATATAAAGTTTAATTAGTATTATAGATCTTCATAGCTAGGTATATACTCTCTAATATATCTATATTTAAATAGTACTAAACCTTAAGTAGAAGTAGTACTCTCTATTAAAAAAAATTAAGTATTTTCTATATTTACTATTATAATAGTATTAATAGCCTTAGAGACCCCTATAAGAATATATATATTAAAACTACTAGTATTCTAGCTTACTTAGTATATAGTTTTTATTTTAAATAGCCTCTCTAGCTTTAAGATATTTACTTAATTATAACTATTAAGTAAAAGTAGTAGTTTATTTAATATTTAGCTCTAGGATATTACTACTTTTATAATAAGTAAATATAGTATAAAAGAATTATATATTAAAGATTAGCTTACTAACCTAATCTTTAATATATATTTCTTTTCTTTAAAGGTATTATAGTTATTAAGTTATAGGGTAGTAGGTAATTAGATATAATTTTAAGCTTTAGGTTTTTAACTACTTAGTCTTCCTAAAGCTTATAAATATTAAAATAATATATATATACTAGTAAGTAAATAGTTCTAGTTACTCTAATACTAATTATATAGATATTAGTAATATTTTAAGTATCTAATATTTAAATAGGTATTAATATAAAAGCTAGATTAACTATATTTAACCTACTTTACTTAGTAATTAACCTATACTAATAGCTAGTAAATATTAAATAATATTTATTTACTCTAATAATAATAAATATAGGTTTAATAGTAGTATTATTAATAAGCTTTTAATAAGTTTAAATAATTCCTTTACTTAGAGCTTAAGATATTATTCTATCTTTAGGAGTAATAATATTAATAATAATAACCTAATAGCCCTAGATACTTAGTAATTAGTAGCTAGGAAAATAGAACTATAAGACTAATAATAATAGCTTCTAGTAAACCTACTATATATATAGTAATAGATAAAAAGTTATATAGCTATAGCCTAGTCTATAGCTATAGTTTAAACTAAGTATAATAAACTTATCCTTATACCTATACTAGAACCTCTATTAATAAATTAGGATAATATTAATCTATTATTCTAAGTATAAATTAAGTCTATTATTACCTTATTATAAAGTCTATAGAGGGATATTAATATAGTAGATAAGTAGATAGGTTACCTAGATATACTCCTTAAGTATACCTAGTAGTTATTTTAATAACTTATAGGTAATATAATATTAACCTAAGTAGGCTACTTAATCTATTTTCTATATACTATATTTATTTAAACTATACTATTTTATCTCTTTAATAGCTATAAGCTTTAGCTTAAGTAGGTTAAGATAGTATTCTATATTATCTTTAAAAGAAGTAATACTATCTTTATTATAAAGACTAGGTTTAGGAAAAGTATTATTTTCTAATTACTTATAACTATAACTAGAAAAAGTATACTATAGATTATACCCCTTATAGTATTAAATAAGGTATATTATAAGTAAGTATATATATTTTAAAGTTTAAGGTTAATACTACTTAATAAGGACTCTTATACCTAGAACTTTAAAATATTTAAGTATATAGATAATAGTAAGTTTATATATATCCTTATAAGTCCTAAGATTACTATTAAAGACTAGTTTAAAATAGTACTCTAGAAAGGCTTAAGTAGGTAGCTTAGCTATATAGTAATTAATAAGCTCTATATTATATACTAATAGAAGTCTTTTTAAAATAAGTTTATAATACTAAACTACCTATAGCCCTTACTATATAATAATATTCCCTTCTTTAGCTATACTATAATACTCTTAAAAGATATTAAGAAGTTTATTCTCTAATATAATAGCTTCTAGTAGGCTAGTAATAATAATAACTACTATATTAGGTTTATTTAAACCTTAATTAATTAGCCTAAGATTAAGTTATATATATAGTTATTTATTAATAGATATATATCTAATTATTATAAGCTTAAATTTCTTTTAAAAGGTATTAACCTTATAAATATTAAGCTCTCTATTATAAAGATAATTATCTATATAAATAATATAAATATATTAAATAAAGTAAGGGTAGTACTATAAATATTCTTATAGTTATAAAGCTATATTATCTAAGTAGTAGCTAAAGCTATTAGTATATATTATAATAATATAAATAAAGTTAATAAAGTAGCCTTAATAGAGAAGTTTTTAAAGCCTAACTCTATTATTTAACTAATACTAGCTACTATAGCTTTAGAGATAAGTATTAATATCCCTAATATAAAGATAGTTATATAATAAGGTATTCTATTATCTAAGGACCTTATAAACTAGTTTTAATAAAAAGGGTAGGTAGTTAGGAATAGCTAGTATAGCTATATAATATAGTTTATACCCTAGTATCTATTTAAAGACTTTACTAAAGTAGTATTAAATATAGTCTTCTAAGTAGATCTAGACTTAGATAATAGTAATAGTAAGAAGCTAGGATATTAAAAGAGAGTATTTATCTTATTATTAAATATAAGGGAGGGAATTAAGGTTTCTATAGATAATCTATAGAAGGATACCTTCCTTAACCTTACTTCTATTAATAACTTAATATATAAAAGTAGGTTAGCTATAGCTATAGATAACCTAGTAACTATAGCTAATAATATCTATAGTATATTATCTAAGGATTTAGAAGTAAATATAATATCTATTAAAGCCCTATACTAAAAATACTATCTAAAGTACTTTAAGGATATAGTCTATAATATTTATTAGTATACTAATATAGCTTATAAGATAATAAATAAAAGGGTATACTAGTACCTCCTTATATACTCTAACTCTATTATTAATTTCCTTAATTCTAGCTATCTATATAGGTAGAAGCTTATATTTATATAAAAGGATATAGGCTAATAGGTACTAAGCTAGAAGTTTAAGTATTATAATTAGTATATACTTAGTATCCTAAAGCTAATAAATAATCTACTAAAAAAGTAGTAGTTAAAGAAACCTTAAATAGTAATAATAGCTAAAAAGTAACTAATATAGATTAATAATTAGTACTAAGAGAAAGCTAATATATATATCCTACTATATATATATATATATATTCTATCTAGTATATAGTATATATCTAATAATTTATAGTTTAGCTTAATATAAGTAGTTAAAACTAAATAATAGATTAAGTATAATAAGCTTCTATTTTATATAGTTAACTAACTTATATAAGCTATACTAAGTATAAAGTATTAAAAGTTTAAAGATTATAACCTATAATCCTTTATTAATAAATATATTAGTTAGTTATTATTAGTTAAATAAGTATATAATAAGGATCTTAATAACTATAAATAGTAAGAGAAAGCTATAAAGAGGAAGGTAGATAAGTAGGCTAGGAGCTATAAAGCTAAAGTACCTTTAGTTTTATAAGTAAGTTCTAAGTAGCTAAAGGTAATTATTACTCTACCCCTAATTAAAAGTCCTAAAGTATAGCTACTAAGACTACTATAGCTACTATACTCTATAGGTTTAATATAAGCTAGTTATCCTTATATATATAGTATAGTAGAAGGGGGAGGCCTACTTTAAAAGCTATATTAATATATAGCCTTACCTATTAGTAATACTATAGTATATATTAAGCTATATTAGGTTAATAAGATATATTTACTACCTTTAGCTAGTCTTATATAATAGATATAGCTAGTATAGTAGTCCTCTACCTTACTATTACTATATATTTATACTATAATACTATTAAATAGATATTATCTATAATACTAAATATTATAACTTATTTACTATTAGGTAATATTTAATAGTTAGCTAAATAATACTTATAATATCCTCTAATATAAGAATAGAAGCTTATCTATACTAAGTAGCTAAATCTACCCTAGATTAAGCTATACTAGCTTAAGGGTATAGTCTAATACTATAGGAGAGTAGTTTTTTAGTTCTATACTACTAAAAACACTACCTTTATTTAGTAAGGGTAGCTAGTATCTACTACCTATAAACTAGCTTATATAGCTACCTATACTCTTTAAATAATAAGAGATACTATTTTTAAATATATTTCTAGAATACTAAATAAACTAGCTTAATAGTACTTATAATAGCTTTAAGCTATAGCTACTAAGATAATATTCTATATTATTATTTTATATATTAATATCTATAATATTATAGTATAGTAACTCTATTATATATAGTCTTTAAGAATTATTATTAGTTATAAGATATAATAATTATAAAGAGTAAAGTTAGAGTAAGTAATATACTACTAAGTACTTAGTATTAATATATACTTAAGTAGTTTATTATAAAAAGTATACTATATTATATAATATTATTAATATTATTTTAAGCTTAGAGTAGGTTAGTAATTATATTAAATATTATTAATTAGCTAATTAAATCCACTAGTTATTTAACTTAATAGCTTAGTATAAAAATAAGTATATATAACTATAGTCTCTCCTATAGCTATAAGTAATATTAGTAAAATATACTATATTTATATAACTAAAAGTTACCTTATTAGCTAGATAATAAGTTAATTATTTATACTACTATATAATAATTATCTAAATATAGCTATAATAGCCTAAGGGTATAAAAAGATAGTTAAATAATAGTAAGATTAGAGTTAGAGGGGCTTAATAATAGGTAGATTCCTAAGCTATTAATATTAGGATAGTTTAATAATAGTAGGATTTCTAAGCTATTAAAGTAATAAAGGCTTAATAATAGCTAAAATTCTAAGCTAAGCCTTTAATAATAGTTAGAAATTAGAGCTTAAGGACTTAATAATAGCTTAAATTCTAAGCTAAACCCTTAATAATAGCTAAAATTTAAAGCCTAAAGACTTAATAATAGCTTAAATTTAAACCCTAAGGACTTAATAATAGCTTAAATTCTAAGCTAAGTACTTAATAATAGCTAGAATCCTAAGCTTAAAGGTCTAATAATAGCTTAAATTCTAAGCTAGGGCCTTTAATAATAACCTAAATTTAAAGCCTAAGGAATTAATAATAGTATTATAGCTAATATAGTAAGTAATATAAGGGATAGATAATTATATAGATAGAAGACTTTATATAGTATATAATAGCTAATTATTTATATATTTACTAATTAGTATATATATAGCTACTAATTATACTATAACTATAAAGCTAAATAGACTATATCCTAGTAATTTATATAACTAAAAAAACCTATAAATAACTTATTAAAATCTAAGCTTACTTATTATCCCTACTACCTTTAATAGCTAAGCCCCTTATATCTATATCTAATACCTCTATATTACTATTACTAAGCTCCTCCTCCTTATTAGTACCTAAGCCTTTATTATTAAAATTATTAGCATTATCTATATAGCTAAATATATAATACTATAAAGCTATACTAAGAGCCTACTACTTAAAGGATAGTATTATCTACTCCTTTAATAACTATTAAATACTTATCTTATAATAAACCTTAATATACCCCTCTAACTAAAGCTAATTCTTATTTATAATAAAGATAGTATACTAACTAAGCTTTACCTAACTAAGATAAAATAAGTAATAAGAACCCTATCTACTTTTCTTATATCTTATATAACTATATAGTATAAGTTTACTAATATTTATAGAATATATAATATAAACTAAGCCCCACTACTTTATATAACCACTAGTATACTAATTATACTAATTAAGTATATTAAGTCTAATATAGTATACTACTATATAAAGTAGGTTATAAACACTTATCTTATATTATAAGTTAGGGTAAAGTATATAGTCTTACTACTTTAATATAGCTAAGAGTTTTATTATCTTTATAAGTAGAAGATAAGTATTAAAAGTTTTAATATCCTACTTAAGAATACTACTAATAGCTATAATAATATTTTAGTTAATATTATTAAAGTTAATATTATTTTTAATTATATATAGGTTATCTATAAAGGATCTAAGCTCTAAAGACTAAGCTTACTTCTTCTTAGTAGCTTTATTTTAAAACTACTTAGTAGGGGATATACTAATAATATAAGTAGGTAACTTAAATACCCTTATATTATAAGTAGGTAAAGTAGTTTAAGCTCTATATATACACTTAGTAGGGTATATAATATTACTACCTAAAGTACCCTTATACTTTATACTAGTTTTAGCTAAGCTTATAATAGGTATATATTAATAAGTTAAGTAATAAAGTGTGTAAGTAGGGGTTTCTTTAAGGGGGGTTATAAATAGGTTATTCTTAGTAGTAGTATCTAAGTAGCTAGTAGCTATAATATATATTAGTAGCTATAAGAGCTAATAGTAGCTATAGGTAGGTAAATTTATATATAGTTATAGCTATATAGCCCTTAGTATAAGAAGATTAATACTATAGGTATTTATAAAGCTTATATAATCTATTATTAATATAACCCTCCTCTTAATCCTTAGCCTTACTTATAACTATAGTAGTATTATTATTAATAAATAGCTTAAGTAAATCTATATTATTAAAGCTAAGAGGGGTAGTACTATTAAATTAATATATAATAAGTATAAGACTAAATAATACTAAGCTTTTAGTAGGTAAGGTTTAGCTATAGGTATATATTATTAAGTAAGTATTAATAAGGGTAGAGGTAGGTGTAGCTAGGGTTTATACTAGTAGCCTATTAATAGTTATAAAGTTAAAAGACTAAGGCTTAGGTATAGATATAACTATAAACTTTAAAGTAGGTATAGAATTAGGTATAGCTATAGAGGTAAGTATAGCTATAAAACGTTAGTACTATAAATTAATATATTAAGGTATATAGATACTTACTATATTCTAAAAGAAGATATTAGTCCCTATACTACTAGAACTATAACCCTTTATTAACTATTACCTATATAAGAAAAAACTACTACTTATATCTAATACTAAAAAGGAAGATAGTTTTTAAAGCTAATACTATATATATATATATATATATAGTTTATAAAGAGAGATAAAGATATCTATTTAGCTTATCTTATTAGTAGGTAACTAATCTTATATATAGAGATAAAGTAAGTACTAGTCCTCCTTAATAAGTATACTTATAATCTACTATATCTTTATAAGTATTAAGTTACTATTAATAAAGTTAAGGTTATAGATAATACTATAGATGTTATTAAAATTTAAACCTCTAATAAATAGCTTATATAGCTAATTAGTAGGCTATATATAGTTAATATACTTAACTACTATAATAAGTAAATATAAGTAATAGGTAATATTTAATATTAGAAGAGGATAAGAGTTATAATAGGTAAGTAAGGATAGCTTAGTTAATAAAAAGTCTACTAGGTAGGTTAAGAAGTATATAGGAAGAAAGTAAGGTTAAATAATAAAGTAAGTATAGTAGGTTAATATAGGCTATATAGTTTATATTAGTAAAAGCACACTAGTAATTAATAGGTCCCTAAGGTAACCCCTATAGCTATAACTTTTATAGTAGCTATACCTTCCTCTAAGTAATATAAAAACTTATCTAAAGAAAATAAAAGCTTATAAATAAGAAAACCTATAATAAATTAAAACCCTATCTACTTATAGATATTAATAAATATAACTATACTATAATATTAATATCTCTATTAGTATTAGGTATATTAAATAAGTCCTCCCTAGTAGAAGCTACCTAAAGGTCTAGGGGCTTACTATAATCTATAGTAATATTTAAATCACTACTTTCCTAAAGATAATTAAAGTACTTAAAGTTAATATCCTATTATACTTACTAATAAGGATTATTATTAAAAGTAATATATATATAATTAAAGTTATTAACCTTACTCTATATAATACCTATACCCTTACTAATAAAGTCTCTAACTTTAAATAGAGTACTTACTATAGGGTCCTATCTTATAGCTTCTAGGTAGTATAACATCTCACCTTTATTAACTAAAAAGCTTACTAATACTTAAACTTCTAAAATAATAGAAGTTATTAAATAATAACTACTATTACCCTATCTAAAATTATACTTAAAAGCACACTTAACTATAGTTAAAAACATTATAGTAAAAGTATTAATAATAAAAGTATACCTTATATTATAGCTTAAATTCTTATATATCTAAATATCCTATATAAAGCTACTATTTATATACTTAAAAAATAGGTTAATAAGCTTCTAAAACTCACTAGATACTATATATCTAATAAGTCTACCACTTAAGATTACATATATTAAGGTATCTTTACTAACTTTAGAGTATAAAAGCTAGAAAAAAAAAAGAATTAGCTTACTATAGTTAAAGTAACTAGCTCTATAAAATATTAGAATAAAGTATAGTACTAGCTACTAGAGTAAGCTAATATTACTATAATAGATAGTATAATAAAAGTAGACTAGTATATAGACTATCTATAGTAGATAATACTAGTTTTTAAACTATATATCTATATATTTAGTTAGTAGCTAGATAGTAAATTCTATAGATAGGAGTACCCTATACTAAGTATATAAAGATAGGTTTTCCTCTATAATACTATCTATAATACTATCCTATTACTACCTAATTATAGCTTTTAGTATATTACTAATAATCTATATAACTATAGAATCCTTAAATATATTACCTAAGTTATTATCTTAGCTAATATCTTACTAAAGAATACCTATAGCTATACTACTATCTATAGCTATACTAAGCTAGTTAAGTAGCTTAACTATCTTAAGCTATACTATTTAATAGATAACTAAAGCTACTATATACCTCTAAAAGCTATAATATAGAAATAGAAAAAGATAGTAATACTTTATACTATTAAATATATTATTTATATATCTTTAATAATTAAAGAACTTTATATTATAGTTTAATATAGTATAGTTATTATAATATACTAAGCTTTTAGAACTACTAGTAGTCTAGAATTATAATATAATAAGCTTTATATATATTTATTTAGTATATTAGAGTATAGGTATAAAGAGGAGTTATTACTAGTAAGAGAATATACTATAGCTAAAGCTCTACTATACTTTAATACTCTATATAAACTATATAGTCTTCTAATTACTATATATAAGATATAGATAGATAGAGGCTAACTTTTATTATAGCTAGTTAGTATCTTCTTAGCTCTAATACTTCTTACTAAACTATCCCTAAAATATCTCTTTATATACCTTATATATACTACTTATTATACCTTTATTAGTAATAACTATTAGGAGTATAATACTATAAGTATTTTCTATTAGGATAATATTAATTCTTAAAAATACTAGCTTACTACTTATAGTTTTAAGGTTTTTACTACTAATCTTATCTATAATAGCCTCCTCTATCTTTAAATAAAAGATATTCTATAAGGAAACTATCTTATTCTCCTTAAATATCTATATAAGGAAATAGCTAAGGAATATATAATATATTATATCTTATATAATATAGCTAGTAAGCTCTTAATTATTAAATAGTAGCTTAATAGACTATTATAACTAGTTATAATTAAAAGAGATAGTAGGGTAGAATATTAATTATATAAAGCTTAGGAAACCTATATTAGGGTTTAAATATATAGATAGTATAAAATAAAGTACTACTATTATAAGGTAATATATTACTATAAAGTACCCTATATAAATATTTTAATAAATCTTTTAAAAGTTAAAGTTATTATATATAATAATATTAAATAGGTTATTATAAACCTATTTAATAATTACCTATATTAATATTAGTTATACTATAGTTATAGCTAGAGTAGTAGCTATACTAATATACTTTTATAACTTTAAAAGCCTTCTTTCTTTATTAATTAATAATATTATATAAATTATATATTCTAAAGCTATTAAAGATATTAATAACCTTATAAGGTATATAGGTTAACTATAGATACTATCTAAGTATATTCTATAAGAATCCTCCTTTTTAAAGTAAGTATAACCTAATAATAAAAATAGTAATAACCTAAGCCTATTAGTTATAAAGATAAATAGCTTTCTTTCTAAATTATTATCTCTACTTACCTAATCTATAATAATAAAGGAGAGTTTTAAGTAGGTTAAATAGAATTAAAGTATCCCTATTAAGTATAATACTATATTAGCTAATTTCTAACTCTAGCTACTATATATCTATTATATTTTTAATTAATTTAGCTAAATAGTTTAAAAAGTACTTAGTAAGGTTACCTATACTAAATAATTCTCTACTAATAAGCTAATAAATCTCTTACTATAAGTTATATATATAAAAGATATCTAGGTTCTTAGTTAAATAGATAAGTATATACTATTACTTCTAAGCTTCTTAAATAGTAAGTACTAGGATAGAATCTTTTAATATCTAACCTACTAGCTTAAAAGTATTCTAATAAATATTACTAGTATAGTCTTTTAATAAATAATATATATATATATTTAAGTTAACTAATATATAAAGAAAGTTAAAATAATTATACCTTTAAATATAGTTATACTATATTTATCTTATCTAATATAGTATATCTATATAAAATACTAGATTATTAAATATTAATCCCTAATTTTTAATAATTATATTATTAAAATTAAAACTAATATTAGATAAGCTATCCTTACTATTATATATCCTTACTTTAAATAAAGATATATCTAAAGTATAATATAATATTTTAAATAACTCTTTATTAAACTATAGACTATTAGATAGTAAGTTACTTAGTTAGCTACTAGAGAGGATAGTATCTCTTAAAGGATTACTTAGTAGGTTTATAAAAGACTAGCTTAGCTATAATACTTAGGAAGTTACTAGATTATTATTAAGCTATCTAAATAGAGATAATAGTATCTAAGATAATAAAAAGGGCTTAAATAAAAGAGAGATAGGTAGATTAAAGAGAGGTAATAATATATATATACTATATAAGTATAATAATATAGGTATATTAAGTAGTAGCTATATATTATCTAATAGCTATAGAATATAAATATATATTTTATAATTAAACCCCTAGTAATAAATAGGTTAAATTTAAAAGCTAAGTTAAATATAATATAGTAAATACTATTCTAAAGTTTATAGTACTTAAACTACTTTCTTATATATTAATATATTAAACTATTTTTTAGCTATTACTTCTACTTATAATCTAGTACTATTTAAACTTAGACTTATAGATAGTAACCCCTTCTCCCCCCCTATAGTATAATAATAGCTAATAGAATTCTCTTATTATATTAATATACTTAGTAGATAGGACTATTAATAAGAAAATAAGGGGGCCCTAGTATAAGCTAGGGTAGTACTTTATAAGTAACTTAGCACGGAATTCGGGATTCAGGCGGCACCGGAGAGTCTGAGTTCGCTAAGTCTACACTAGGTGCCGATACCATGTCGTTCAGGCGAGCTGCCAAGTCGATAGTGATGGGTCAGAACATGCTCCTGCATCCCCAGAACACCCTAGGCGCTTCGAGGGAGTACAGCGCCCAGGACTTAGACCCTTGGGCTGCAAGAACGCACATGTTCCTTCTTGGACTTGCGGGTGAACGCGTTGAAGCGGACCCGTGGCTCGTTTCTGCTGTTGGTCGTACACGAAGAACGGGCTTGCTGATCTGTGGAACAAGGACAATGACATCCTGATGACGGTTGCGATGCAACTATATGATGGATCTCGAAGCCCCTGACTCTCGGTGACAAACCAATGTGGGTCACGGATTTTCTCTTCACGCTTCTGACGTGTACTACTCGGAATGGTCTCTAGCAGCACCAGGTGGTTAGCGCTGTTGTACTGTAAGCATCTCGGTGTCGCCCGGGGCCAGACGCATCGTGAATGCAGGTGATGGTCGATCATCCTCCCGGCCACATAAATCATATACGCGCAGGGGCACAGGGGCCTCGGTTCCAAGAAAGCATCATAAAGCTGGACAAGAACGTCCCAGATCCCAGCGCTTTCGGGCAGTGATTTGCACCCTCAGACAACGGATTGGACCCTGGACCACCTGGACCACCCTGAGGAACGTAGATACATGAGCAACGGAGCTGTGAGCTATACGAGGCCGAGAAGAGGCATGGGTAAGGTGTGGATGTAGTAGAACACTCTGGTGTTGTGGAACGGTCAAGGACTGGAACACTTCAGTCCATGCCCCTAGAGAAGCGATTCGCCCTTGGAAGTAGATGCCATGCAGGATTCCCTCTGCCCTTGAATTCTCGTACGATCCGGAATCTAGCGCAAAATTCCTGGCATTAAAGCATCGGAGGTATTGCGCGGGCTGTCTTGGACAGCCGGCGATTCGACTTCTTGCTTTCACCAAGGCTCCACAATGGACTTGCATGGCGATACCGGCAAGGAGGTCAAGGTTTCTCAGACTGAACGAGGTGCTGGGGCTGAATGATGCGTGCCGACTATTCTCCTCTAGAATCGCGACCTGGCCAATCGGGTTTGCTGTAATATTGGCGTCGTCACGGCAAGATCAGAAGATTACTCTCGGTGGGTCGGTCTTCTGCAGATGGTCGCACCTGCGAGATGCACCGAGGGGGACAGTCGTCTCGAGTTATAATTGACTGACTAGCTCGGAAAAACGCCGGGAGCGATCACTAGCCTTACCACGTCGCCGGGTAAGGCCGTGCGTGCTCCCTCCGTGCTAGCGAGCTGGCTGGTCTATGTAGACATGGAGCACAGGCACACATTTGACGTCGCTGGTGGGTCGTGCTGGATGCTCTCAACAAGAAGCCGTTGCACGTTGCCAAGCCTGGTGTTGCTGCAACAGCCACTGACCGGAGAATGAACCCCTTTGCTCGCGGGGTTGTGGAGATCTTTCCAGGGGGCTTCTCGAATTTTCGGGCCCCGTCCACTGCCCCGGTGGTCGGTCCTGTTCAGTGACAGCCGTGTCGGACGTGCTCATAGTGGATGTCTCGAACGGGATTGAAACCGGTGGGATTATGCCTCTGCAAGTGGAGGTATCCTGGACGTCCGGATCATATTCTGGTGGTTCGAAGAAAACGGATGAAAAAGCTTCATCATAGTGTTGGTCAATTCAGGGTCTCGAGGTCGGGGTACTCGGTGAAACATTCTGGAGGCTGGCGGGTCCTCGAAGCCTCGCGAAGCTTCGAGTCAAGACAACCAATCAGGCATCCCGGGCGTGCCATGATGAATCAATGACGGGTGGGGGGCCTCAGATATATATATATCGCGGGCACACATCCGGCCGTCACCGAAGTTGCCTCCCGGAGCTTTTCCAGCTTCCAGACCTGAGAGAAATAAAGCGACAACCCGTTCGTGGTTTGCCTGCTCGATCGGCGGTCCATTCCGGGGCTAGACCGGCTGTCTGGAGTATTACCAGCTTTTTGCTTGGCCTCCCAGAGGGTAAGCGCACATAGCACGGACCTATCAACGGGGTCAGGGAGCAAAAGCTCCGGGGCTGGCCTTTTACAGCCCCCCGTCAGAGACTTTAATGCTGGGTTGGGCGAGGAGGAAGTAGCTGTCCAACAGATATTTCGCGGGGAGGGACCACAGCTGCTCCTTTTACACACTGGAACCAAGGGAATTAGATGGATTTGTCAACTTCAGAAAGTGGTAGAAAACCACAATACAAGAAGCTCGCGAGAGACTCTTTCCGCTCCTTGACCGCGTGAAGGCGGCCAGATACCGTCACTGACGCGCAGTGACGCCCCCACAATCTCTTGAACCGAGACCTCGCAGATGCAGGCAGGCTGACAAGGACGAGCGCCTGTGGCAAAATTCGAACATCTGGCAACATCCCTATGATTCGGCCATTGTTCCTCGGCTTGCTTGTCAGTGCCTCGCGCGTGTCTATTTACTTTGACCGGTGGAATCGCCACCTGAGGCTTGTACTGACTATGCCATAGGCACGTCGAGCGCATCTTCTTTTCAATATTATAAAAAGAGGCACTGGGACCAATTCGTTGATGATGCGCTGGGTTTCCTTTTCTGAGACACGACGACACCTTCAGAACCTGTTGTGGGGCACCTTGCGTGTTTGGACTTCATGTGCGAGAGACACTCCTACGATTGCCCAGTCTGCGGGAAGGAATATCTCATCTTCATCAAGTTCTGTCCGCACTTCCATCAATCAGAGTCATTTTGTCCGCAGGGGATGACCGAAGTAAAGGAGATCATGACCGAAGGCCGATGCCCAAGTCCCGTCTGCCCCAATAGCAGATCCGGCGGCTGTGTAGTCAGTTGACAACCGTGTCAGTTCGTGTTAAGCCCTTTCCGAAGTCCCAGCCGCCAAGAACCAGCGGCGGATCGTTCACAGCCTCTGCCCATGAGCGCCGACCTCCACGACTTGATCGATGCCATCGTACTCTGGCACTTCGAAATCGTACTTTTTCGCGACAGCCGGCGCCACGAACCTGGTTACTCTCAGAAGCTGCCTCAAGTAAGTCGTATAGCGGTACGCACCTCCCGCCGATAAAGTGCCGGCCCTTGAAATGTTTCACCAGTGGTTTGGGGGCCGTCAAGCTGATAAGGGCTGTAGGATGGAAGGTGCTGCCCAGACCGGATTCAGGGGGCCCTTCTTCGATATCCCAAGACGATGGAGCATCTACTGAAGTCACTGGAAGCCGTGTCTGCTCCATTGCCCGGATGACAGCGGGGAATGGCTCGCGGACCTCGCCCGAGAAACTGAAACCTAGAGAGCGATGAGTGTGAACCAACGATCGAGTAACGGGGTCATCTCGATGACGAACCGAAGATCGCATCAACAATATGGTCCGTGTACTTAATTGCCGTGGGGAAGTCCTCGGTGAAAGGGATCTCTAGGTCCTCCAGCTGTTTAGCCAGACGCTGACCAGAATCATCAGCTTCGAGGCCAAGCGAGCAAGGAAGACACACTCGGAAAATGAACAAGGAACAACAGTAGCCAAAACTCCCATCTCCTGTCTGCTCAGGCGAGGCCCTTGTTCCAGCTGCGAGCGATCGTGGTCCCTATGTATCAGCAGAGGCAGAGCTCCGTTCTGCGATCCGAGTTGCCAGAAGCTGGCCGAGCCCGTCCCCACAGGACTCGCGTGTACAGTAAGAGACAGCATAGTACCCACCTGGTAGAGTTCATTCTTGCTCCGCTTCGGATAATAGATTGTTGGTTGGTATCCGTACTGCCGAAGGTGTCGAGCAGCAACAAGCCCGTCACCACCTGATTGCGAGGTCAACCCTGAGGCCCGTCGACTTCGACCTGGTCACGGGCTGCAACACACCGTTATTTCCGGGACCGCACGCGACCAAGATGCGGCGGCCACTGCTGGGAGGCTGAACCCGATAGACTAATGGAGCATGGTCAGCCGGTCTTTTCGTATCTTGATACCGCAGGTGGCAGAGGATAGCCGTACCAGCTTGCGAGACGGACAAGCCAGCCAACTCCATGAGCTGGTCAATTGAAAATGCACCGCTGCTCATCAGTTCTTTGTCCAAAGCTGCGGCAGCCTGGGCTCCAAGAAACTGTAGAGAATGATTAGCGCCAGAAGCCTGATTGAGCGTTGTGCAGTGGCAGCGCGCTGGGCCAAGTAGTCCTACTTTCGTGGCCATAATAAAAACCCTCCCGCTGCTGCCGTCGACTTGCAAGAATCCAGAGTAGAATAGAAAATGGCCTGGATTAGTTAGAAAGGAAGACAAATATAATCACACGTCCGAGTCCAGACTGTGTTGCAATGGTGAGGCTACTCTACTCCAGCTGTCGGGATGTTTCTGGACTGACATCACTACTGCATGTACCCTGCTGCAAGCGCAGGGGTGAAGGTGCTGGCCCAGAATGACTAAGTCCCGCCGCAATCTGATTGGCGGCCCCCGACGTCGAGCAAAAGCGCTGGGGCTCCACCCAAAAGTTCAGGCGCGACATCTCGCCCAACTGACTGCACCCTCGCGCCGTAGCAGCTGGTCAAACCGGGGGTTTCGAAGCAGCAATGGTCGTCAAAATCAGACTCGCCCGGTTCGGGCGGACCAACGCCCCGTTCTACAACATTGTCGTCGCACATGCAAGGCGAGTCCAGTCCTATCAGGCAGTCGCCTCCTCATTCGCGATGGCCAGAAAAGAGCCCCAACGCTGACCTCCCCTGCCTCTCCACAGGACCGCCCGGAACTCGAAACCGCTCGAGGTCATAGGTACCTACGACCCTATACCAAAGAAGGACTCGTACGACGAGTCTGGAAAGTTGCACAAAGACATCAGGCTCGACGTCGACAGGGCAAAGTACTGGGTGGGCGTTGGGGCACAGCCGACGGATACAGTGTGGAGGTTCCTCTCCATGGTACGCAATATACGCATGGCTACATTTGATGCCTGGCCCGGAATGCTCGCTGACACGCCAAACCCACAGCTCGGAATACTGGAGCCCAAGTATAGACCCAAGGCGAAGAATTCACACTCACGGTAACAGACGCAAAATGCCACCACAACTAGCATCTGATGGGCGACGTGCCCGTTTTCCTTGCCGGCATTCTCGAGGCGTCATTTCGGTATACTTGTGTATTATAGGGTAAAAGAGTTTGCCCCGTGGAGTCGCATCGACGGTCTAATCAAGACACTTAGAAAGGGAATGAATCATCAATGAACAATATGCTACCCCCTTGCAGCAACACTTCTCTTGTTTCTGCTAGCAACCAATGCTCAGCCCAACCTCACTGGCCCAAGAAGCCCACATGTTTCTTTCATACATGCAAGTTATGCTTTGCAAAAAGAGTACTTGGTCGTCACATCCAAGGGGTCAGGGCCGTCGGGCACTGTCAGGGCCTTTTCTTCTTCAAAGAGGCTGCTTTTTTATGCTTAAGTCTAGGTCTCTGCTATCATTCATCGAAATCCAGTTGGAATCAGATGCTGCCATCCAAAAACTAGGCAGCTGATCAGTAGGCCTCGGTCAGAGTTGCTTGAAGACTCTCTCGACTGGTACCAGCACAGTAACATGAACGCATCGAGTGTGTGATTTTGAGAGGCCACAAAGCTCGCAATGAATCAAATCAGGATAGCCGTCCCTTGGAACAGCTTGCAGCCTTCAGGCCTAGTCATTTCCTTGCGACCTTGTTGCAATCAGTCGTTCCTGGATCGAGGAAATGTTTTGCATGCAGGCAAACATGTAAGAGCATCAGTTGTCAAGAAAACGGTGGGTCCAGTCAAGCATTTTGAAAGGGCCGAGTTGTGCGCAGAGTGCGGGCGCATCCGTTAAAGTGAGAAATGGAATTGCTCTACAAGCTGTTGATATTTGAGTATCCAGCCAAAGTCATACACCTTCGAAACAAGACCGATCAAACAGAACCAAAATGAAAACAAAAACATTGGAGCCCAACGCCGAACGTTGTCTAATCCAAAGCCAGCAACAACAGGATTGGCTCTATTTAAGGTTGAAACGAGTCTCAGCCCCTGAACACCATATATATGCAAAGCAAAAGTAGAGAAAATGACTTTGAGTATGCAGAACGAGGGTAACGATACAAATGAAATACATGGGATCTGCCCGATGCAATAGACGTTTCTAGGCAGTCAATAAGCTCGAATGTGCTCGGCTATGCACATCGCTTAGGCGTGGCGCTTCAGTGTGTCACAGTGAAAAAGGTGTTCAACACAAGACACACCACCATGACACACATGCCATAAATGGCCAAGCACAGAGCTAGCCGCCTCAGCAACCCGTGCTCGATGTGCTCCAAGTCCCACCTCCACCTTCTTCGCATCCTCCACCAGCCACCGTAGCCGGCACTAACTCCTCCTGAGCGAATGCTCCCACCGGCCTCGAGAATGCCCGAGCCGCTTGGCTCAAACCCAATATCGGTGTCGTCACTGTCATTTGCGTCCACATCGTCGTCTTCCTTGGTGAGCCTCTGGTGATGGATACTGTCCGGGTCACTGATCTTGTAATAGAACAGCCCGGGGAGGATGAAGCTGATGGAGGTTGATCCTGTGGCGCCGACGTATGCGAGTACACGGTCGAGCTGGCTCACGGTGAGGGAGGTAATGTATGCGAGCACGATGATGAACGTTGTGAGGAGTGCGAAACGCATATCAGACATGGATACGGCCGGCGCACCATGGCTGTCGGTTGGCCCAGAGCCCGTCGGGAGAAGAGAGCGATTGCTTGGGGACTCTGGACCGCGCTGAGTACGGTTGGGCCGCCACCGGAGCACTGCATCAAGAGATGCCCGGCAAGGGTGGACTTGGAGTGGAACGCTGAACATGACCAACACGACGATGGCAGCCTTGCCGATGGTCGAGGCTGCGGACGAAGGATACATCATAACGATGTTGCCCAGAACAGTGTTGCCAAATGTCAAGTAGCCCGTGATCGCAACCAGGACATAAATGCTAGCTGCGGATCCGATACTGGACGAGATTACTCCAACGATGCTGGCTGGTGTGTTGTCCTTGATCTCGTTGATGACAGAGAACATCTAACAAATATTAGCACGTGCGCTGCCGACGCGGAAGGTTCTTCTTTTCATCAGGAGTGTTGAAGAGCCTACATTCTGATGGCAGGTGTAGGCAAAGACCACCACGGGCAAACTGCTTAGAAAGGGTATGGGACCGTTCCAAGCGATGTAGCTGACGTCGCCCCGATTTTCTACCGAGTCCGAGGCGAAGTGGTAGACAACGAGGACGATTAAGTATCCGATGGAGATGAGCGCAATGACGCTCGTGTACTTGAGTGAATCCAGTCTCCTCAAGAAACTAAGTGGTATGATGATGAGCATAAATGCTGTAATCCAGAAGTTCCGGTCGACCAGGAAGGGGACCTGGTCTGCGGCTTCATTAAACCCCCTAATGACGCCTGGCATCAGGTCGCCAATGATGATCAAATAGGAGACCGCGACTCCAAAGCATTTTACGGCGATCGCGGCATCAAATATGACGGCCGCATTGGGATATGTGAGCTGTGACAGCGCAAAGAAAGACGAGCTGCCCCTATCGAGATATCGGGCGCACCGAGCTTGGAGATAGAGCCCGAATGCAGAGGTGATCCCCGACCACACTATTATGAAAGCTCCCAGTAGCATTCCCATCTGTGACATGGCGTGGGGCATCGCTAGGGTTCCGGCGCCAACGATCGTATTTAGCAGGTTGATGTTGCTGCTCATCATAGAGGCCTGGCCTCCTCCTTTGGGGCTGCGCCCTCTTTTTGGTCTGCCGTCACATGTGAGATTAGCATCAGGTTGAATACCCCACGGGGAGACAGCTCTTGTGGTTGCGACTGCACAGCGGGCAGGGAGGAATGCGCTTCGGTGCCAAACAACCACTCAGGCAGTGGCTGAGGCCAGCAAGGCAGCACCCAAGGACGGCACCAGGGCCAATACGTACCGTGCCATGGCTCCGGCTTCAGAGCCAGTTTCGTTTCCATCAGAGAAGGTTGAGTAATTCGTCATATCAGGGGTGCAGGACCGCAAGCCACCTGGCTCTGTCTGGACGCACTGATGGATAGGGAGGACGTCGGCTCGGTTCGTGTCCGTCGGGTTCGTCTGGTGGGTGAAGCTGACACAGTCGTCGAGGTTGGCGCAAAGGGGGTTCGTGGCCGGCAGATGGAGAGATGGAGAGCGCCGAGTGACAGTTCTGAAGGTATCTCGATAAGACTATGCGCAGGAGGGCACGGGATGCCTGGAGCCACAGACAAGAGCAGATAACGAGTCCTCGGCCGAATCTTGGGGATAAAGTGCGGGTTGTCGACTGCCGCAGATCGGCTTTCAACCGGGGCAGGCGGGAGGTTCCAGTCTAAACCGGCAGCGGCTAGCAGGAGGAGGCTCCGGATAGCGACAGGCAGGGCTTGACACCTTGACGCCACCCCCCAGCGTTGACGTGATGGTGGAAAAGGATGAGCAAAGGATGACTGGACGGATGTGCACACGACACAGGCCCATGCGGTCAGCGCACAGGAAAACGCCGCCACGGAGCTGACTCGAGAGTCAAGGCCGCAGGGACAAGGACTCGCACCGCTAAGCTCAAGTGACACCTCGCCGTCACACGACGACGTCGACGAGGGGGAAGATACTGATTGGTGTTCGTGTTCCCTACCGACTACTCCCTCCAGCAGAGCAGCGGGCAGTACTGTAGGGCTGGCTGGCTGTCTTCTACTATAGCAAAGGCCAACGAGGCAGGCACCTGGCTCCCTGGGCAAGGGTTGGCTGTTCCGGCTATTATCCATGTGTCCCATGCCCACTTGCCCCCAGAAACCTTACCCGCGGGACAGTGCCCCTGACACCTGAGATTTGTCTCGACCTAGCGCCCCTCCCTCTGACGTAAAACCACACAACCACCTTTCAGGCCCTGTTGGAGAGGCTAGCCAACTGGCCCGCCAATCAGCCACCTACTCCCACATCTTCCCTGGCCCTCACCCGAGGTCGTCCTTGTTGGCCCTTCCGCATCGAGCTTGCTTGATTGCTGGGCTGGACCTCTACACCGCAGGTTGCACACGTTCGACGCGAGCTTCTGCTGTTACTTCCAAGGTAGCGCTGCATAGCCGAGGAGAGACGTTGTCCCCCGCCCCGCAGCCTAGGGAGCCCGGGAAAGTGGGTTTGTTTACATCGCACGAGGCTGGGACAATCTTCGGAGGGCTGGGGTCGGAGTGCGACACATAGCCCTCGCGCCGACGACGATGGAGGAGCAATCGTTGGACAGGACATCTCTCACCACCATCTCTCTGCTCGAGGCCCGTCTCCTGCGTATCGAGCAGATCCTACACGGCTCGAATTCTGTGTCAGCCGCGAGGCCAGCTGGCGAGACAGCTGTCGAATCACTTGCCATTCTCGAGCGCCGCTTCGCAGCCCTCGTCTCTCGCTTTCGCGTCTACGCCGACATCCTCAAGCTCTGTGAGCAGCCTTCCTGGGCCATGATTCCAATGGCTCAAGACTCAGACGGCTGATTAACGGTATATAGACCGCACCCACCCGTCATTCTTTCAGTCCCCCGCGCCCGACGACCCAGCGCCTTCCCAGCTGGACACTGCCGCCCTCCGTGCCACAGTGCTCTCCTTCGCCTCCTCGTTCCCCGGCACCGTCTCCGCCCTAACAGCAGTCACATCTGATACGCCCGTCCCAGACCCAAAGCTGAGCGCCGACCTGGTTGCCCTGCTACCGCGTATGAAGGGTGTTGAGGCGACACAGCTGGCCCAGGAGGCGGAGGTCGGAGAGCTGCGGGACCGCAGCGAGAGGGTCGTGAGGAAGTGGTACGAGGAGAGAGTGGTGGGCTATGGCAGTTTCATCGCCGACGTTGAGGGCCGAGTGGAGGGCGTGGAGCGTAAGGTGAGGAGGGCGGAGGCCCTACGGGACATGGAGGCTGAGGCTGTTTGAGCCCGCTTGGAAGGACAAGAACTGGTTGCGTTACTGTCCGAGAATGCCTCCTTTGGTCCTGCCAACCGCCATGACTTGGCGTTGATGTCACGATTTTCCATGTCAAGCCTTCTCGGTGATGCCGCGTACAAGCCTTGCGCTATGGACCAAGTTGGGAGTGCATCAAAAGAGTGGCCAAGGATGCCTCAGAGCGAATACTCATGTTGTCTCCGGCCCGGGGTTTGGAAGTCGAGAATGGACAATTGGGGGGTCAAGCAGTCTACAATGGCATATTGTGGGCCGAGGCACAGGAATGGCAGTGTCCGTGTGGCCATGGGCCCACGCCGAGACAGGAAAGGCTACCACGAAGAAGCCGATTCACATTGGACCACCAACCAGGGCGGGCCGGTCAGGCCAGCACAATGTTTACACATATGCAGTCACCTTGTAACGGAAAATAAATCAACGTCCAGCAGCAACGATGATTCCAAGTCAACCTCAGACTGGCAACCAGGCCAAATAGTCTTTGCACTGTGCAGTCACCTGCATCAACATCGTGTAGGGCTCGACTTGAAGGGGCACGCAGCTGTGCAGAATCACACCCGGGAAAGGGCAGCCCGCGTTTCAGGGCCTGTGATATCACTCAATGCGAACTACACTCACTCCTCGGTGATTGCCAGCCGGACAGCCGGGTTATCGTCGTCATTTCCACATCAGATGATTGTTTCTTTTTGCTTGGGCGATTTGTGGTCAATGTCATCGAACAGCCTCGGCACACCCCTCATGCAAGTTGAAGTAGGCCGAGGCAGTGGTTCCATCAAATAATCGCAGGGCAGCTGGAAGTGCTGCTGTCGCGGCCACGGAGTGTTCGGATTGCACACCGCGAACAGACGTGCTTTGCGGCAAGCCACTTGTTTTACTGCGATGTAGCTGGCGCGAGATCGTCTTGAACCGGCTCATCGGGAGGACCTGCTAGGCGGAGTAGATTGGATGACTGCGGCCAAGGCACCCGGACGTACCAGGTGCCAATCGAGATGGACCGGGAACGGCTTGTCAAAGTGTTGTTGCCGTAGACAGTCGGACGGCGCAAGTTGTGATATTATTAGGAGCAGGCCAGTATCATGCGGGGAGTAGCGTGCAGTCTTTACCAAGAACAGGCAAATGTCACGAATTAAGGGTTGTTTCAATTTAGATAGGTCAACGACCTGGGGACATTTCGAGTCCAACGTCTCACGCAACGGAGGAGTTGTCAAGAAGTTCACTGCCGCCAGCCCAGCGGCTACGAAGACGACACGCTGCCAACGAGCAGGACTTGCCATCAATGACGCCGGTACTGTAACGGCACTGCTAGCAGCGGAACGTATCCCTCTCAGAAGACACGGATGCGCTACCGGGCCCTGATCGACGCCGCCGACCCGCTTGATGGGGGAGCAGCTGCAGTGAGTGGGCAGCCCTAAATTCAGGAACCCAGAAAGGTGGGTGGCCCGGTCGTACCCATCTGAGCGCGCGGATACAGTACGAGCTTCCTTCTGGCCGGGAGCAGCAACAAAGGACAGGGACGCCAGATCTGATAGAACAAGTCGGACAAGGTGCTTCACGTGCAACACGTCTCACGGCTACTGGGTCCGATCACCCCAGATTTACCATTTGCCTTAGCTGGCTTACCTAGGTCTAGGTATAGACAGCTGGGCAATTTGTGTCTGCAGTGCCACAAGTTGCCATAAAGGAGATCCGGGACCTCGGAGATAATGGACCGCCAAGTTGGGGCTTGCTGGGTTTCAGGCGCCGATCCCTTTTGATATTCGAAGCTCGTGAGCAGGACTGCCTTCTTCGGTGGCGGCCAGGCTGCCAGGCGATGTGCGCACAGCCAGGCCGGCTGCCAGAATTTTAGAGTTGGCGACCACGTCGATCAAACGCGCGAGCGCGCTGCTGTGGGGTGAACGTTTTGAGGGCAAGACTTAGAGTTACTGGACAGCATAGCTGGGTTGGACGTAACCGAGTGGGACGCCAGATGCGCTAGAACCTAGAGAGGCGCTGAGGCCGCAATAACCGCTCTCGCTGGTCTGTGGGCTTCCCCATGGCGGCGCAATCGAGGCTGCCCCGACAGGTTCATCTGTAATTCCGTCGTAGACCGGCAGCTAGCTGTTGTCGACCTGTCTGGCTGTCTGGCTGACCATTCCTATGTCGGGCCCTTCAAGGTGACCCGCCTCGCAATGGGATGGACGCTGATACGGGCTTTGGTCCATGAGATGGCAGGATGGTGTGATCGACCGGCAAGCTGCGATGACGGTAAGTTTCAGGCTTGGCTCTGAGCTGGACCATTTATTAGTAGCTGGCTCGTGGGCCGGCCCTGTCCCCGCCTCAGACCCCTGCGATGTTTCCAGCGACGAGTGCAGAAGCCGGGTGTCCAAAGTCAGTTGGATATTGAGAAAGTACGGAGTAGCCCCAGTCTTGCCTTCTGTCGTCGGTCGCTTAGCGGACGCGGACGCTCCTGTCACACCGCTGCAAAACGTTCCAGGGCAAGCTGGCAATGGCGCGGTGCGGCGGAGTGATCGTCGAGGTCGAGTATGGTCATCCGATACCTTTATGCAGCGCAACGGAGCGTATATGCAGGAGCGTGCAGAACTGGCTCCCGACTTCTTGCCGGACACCCAATGGAAATGCCAGTGCCCTGGGGCGTTGTAACCCCAAGACGCTCGAGCAACGGTTGGCCACCATGTTGTCGATAGCTGAGAAGCCCGGGCACGGGGCGGGGCAGGGTAGGGACTTGTATGGTACTGTATGTACTGTATGAAACTCGACGACAATTGCCCCAACCCCTGCATGGTCACAGCCGAACCACGAGGAAGGACAAGGGATTGGACCTTAAATTGCAGCAGTCAAATAGATTTGACAAGTTGCACACCAGCTGTCACCGGCGAGAGCCCACAGGGTCGGAGAATTATGAAAGAGATCTGGCTGGGTAGGCTGGGTAGGCCCAGGACTAGCCGTCCATGGCCTTGCTAGCACGTCTAATCCGCGACGATCTGGAGTCGTTACCAGCCTATCACCACGTCTAGCCTCTGATCAACTGTCCTCTTCCGGCAGGGACTTGATCCTGGTCTGTTCTCAAACGCCCTTCCGAGCCGGTTCACTTCTGAGACTTGACTCGATCTTGCCCTGTTCGGCAGCCACCTACCGAGCCTCGTGGGTTTCTGCCCGTCAATGTTGCTCGACGGCCCGTTGGCGTTCCAACATCCCTTGGGCGATGCCAGTGGGATCTGAAATTGAGCCTGCTTTTAGCTCCTGCTAGACCCATCCGGCGCGAACGGGCGGCACGACAGAGGTTGCGCCGAGGACATGTATGTGAGCGGGATAGGAACGGGATAGGGCAGTGCAGGATCCAAATGGGGAGGTGACAGCGGCACACCACCACGGGCGCGTTCAAACAGGCGCAGTCTGAGGTGGCTATGCTCCCCACGATGCATACGATGCATAATGGGCAGCTCGATTTGCAGCACCAGGACGAATCTGGTGCTCACCAGCTGCGGCGGGGCAGGTAGGTGTCCGCTTTTGCCTCTACCTACCAGGCCTACCTGCAAATCTGGTGCTCAGTAAAGCTGTGGTAGTGGTCAGCGCTACCAATTCTGGTTGAGCTAGGGCCGTCCTTCGAGTCCTCCCCCTGCAAAGCGTCTGGATCCTCCCTGCCAGGAACCTGGGAGGCGAGGCAAGGAAAACGCACACGCGCACACACACACACACCCACACACACACCAACCCATGCACAGTGCCTGCAGTGCCTGCAGTGGGGCTACCCCCATTGATTCTCTCCTCCGGCCACCCCTGCAACGAGATCAAGCCGCTCCTTCTCGCCTGCCTTTCCCTGTCGCTCTCTCTGCAATCCAGTCCAATCTCACGCCCACCACCATTTCCCCTTCTTTGCTTGGCTAGACCACAGCATCCTCTTCTCCCTTTCCACCTTCCCCGACCTCATCTATCCGCCCAGGCCCTGCACAAGGCAACCTGCCCTGCCGTGCTTCTACACAACACACATGCACATAGACTGACAACCCGGTCTTTCAATTCCCTCCTCTCTTTTATCCCTTGCCCTGACTCACGATCCATTTCGATTCTTGTCTTCGTCCACTCCTCGCCTCCTCGAGCACACAGGACCCTCGCCTGTTCTACTCCTGTCGATCAATCGATCCGTCTTGCGACATCCTCCCCGACCCTCGCCTCGCGTGCGTGTGTCCCATCACCGGTTACGAGCAATCTGCGCTGTCCGGCACTGCGAGAAACTCGGCCGGCCTACAATCAATCGCCGACGCGAGATATCAGGAATCGAATCCATCGTCCGACATCACAATTTGAAAGAGGTGGCACTTACGGTTCAGGCGGGACATACTGTGACGCTGCGCTTTCTGCACTACGCGATTCCCTCGTGGACTGGCGATATTCTGCTTCGGGACTTGCCGCCGCCCTTTCTAGCCTGACAAAGGAAACCAGTCACCTTAATCACCTTGCACGGGTCATCAACAACCTTTTAATACGTCTTATCCGACACGACCACCTCCGGGCACACATCCGTCGCCTTCATTCTGAGCCCCCATCGCAACAAGACCACTCCATTTCGTCACGTTTTTGCACCAGCGGCCCGAGGCTGCACTCGCCGCATTTCCAACACGAGATTCGTCTTTGAGAGCAGCCAATACCAGGACCAAGGGTCACACGGACCGTGCATCACCATCAATCGGTTGAGCCCAGCGCCAATGTTTCTTTGAGGCATCTTTCAAGCCATCGCAAACATTTCCAAGCCGAACTATCTGTCACCAGGTAGTTTGTTGTACTGTCAACCTACCAAGCCACGCAATCAATCGTCCCACATGCCCAATTACGGCTCACTTCATTCACCATCGCTGCGCAAAATGGAATACAACAGGCAAAACAGACGACGAGGAATCGACGTCGGCAATATCATCGGCGATCCATTCGCTCTTGCTACCATATCCATCTCAGCGGTAAGCATGCCAGAGCCTCCCCACCGGCCCCCCTCTGAATCCGGCCGAGCCCAGCCCGGCCTTCCCGCTCGAGCATCCTGCAACCAATCCTTCGCCCCCGCCCCAAAACAACCCAACATTTAGTAAATTTAGATGGATCGTTGGCTGACAATCCCTTAGCTCGCATGGATTATTGCTTTCATCGCATCCATCATCGCCCAAATCCAGACCAGAGATAGCTTCCCCACCTACACGTGGTGGACCGTCGTCTACTACTTCTTCACAGTAGGCGGGGTCTTCGTTGTGGTCGCATCCGACACCACCCAGACCTACCATGTTGCCGTGGTTGGGTACCTGGCATGTGGACTTGTTCTTACCACGTCCTCTGTCAACAGTCTTGTGTACTCTGCCAATGGTGCCAAAGAGGCTGCCTCCGCGGGATTCATCCTGCTGTCCATGGTAACCGTATGTCGCTTACGTTCTTGCATCTCAGCTCACCGCACTATCTGCGTTGTTCATTTCAGTGCACTTCCGTGTCGTAGGCATTATACTGATCAATTCGACAACAGATTGTCTGGATCTTTTACTTCGGCTCTGCCCCATCCGCTGTTCCGCGGGCTTACCTTGACTCATTTGCTTTGACAAAGGAGTCGCACATGATGAACCGACAGACGATGAATTACGGTGGTGGCCGCCCCGAGACCTCAACTTCCGTGCAGCCTCCACAGATGTACACATCCGCCCAGCTTAACGGCTTCGAGAACCCATCGCCTGTCGCAGGCATCTCCACCGTGCCCGGCGCTCGCAACAGCGCGGCCGCGAACGGTTTTGGCAACTCGCAAATGAAGGCGCCCGGTGCCACGAACAATGAGGGGGAGATAGTCCCTCCGACCGAGTACCCGTACCGCGCGAAAGCCATCTACAGCTACGAGGCGAACCCAGACGATGCCAACGAGATTTCCTTCTCCAAGCACGAGATCCTGGAAGTTAGCGACGTCAGCGGTCGGTGGTGGCAGGCGAGGAAGGATAATGGTGATACCGGTATTGCACCCAGCAATTATCTGATCCTGCTTTAGAGACCTGAGCATGCACGGAAGAGCAATTCAAACACAGCTTGTGGGGATGGGAGAAGGACGACTAAGGCCTCTAAGGAAACGGCTGCCTCCGAAAATTGGAGGCCAGGCCGCCTACTGGCCGCCTCATTATGACTTGTATTATCAACTTAAGCGTATACCCAAGAGACTGGCCTATTCGTGCGTCGCCTGTGTGGGGGGAAGGACAGTGCATGATTCTCAGGGACCATGCGGCACCAGACTTGCTGAGGGTTGGGATTGGTGGAGATGAGTCGCACTGCAAGTGCCGTTCAAGAGCCGTGCAAAAGGCACGACCAACGTTGACCACTCCACATGTTATGGATGGATATTTAGGTTCTCACCAGGCAGACCGCGGACAAGGCCGGGCGAGGACATTATGAATTTGTTTTACCCTTTTGTCTTCCAATCCCCTCTTACAGTCTCTCGTTGGGCAACAGCACAAGATGCAACCACCACACAGATTCTCTTTCTACCAACTCCTTTTTCTAAATCGCATTTTGTGTACACTCTGTTGTATGTGGGTGTGCCCATCCATTCTCCCGGTACTATTTTTCTTTCTCTTTGAACTATTTTGGGTTTTCTTCCTATACCAATTTCCGAACGCTGTACACACCCCCTCGCAGAGACACGGGTTTATGATTTTTCATGCTATGGAGCAGCTTGCATTTGCAAACAGGACGGGGTTGTTGAATACGCACGGGATTACAGGCTCCAAAAATCGAAGCAAGACTAGCCATGGTTAGTGGCAACGAGAAAATACTGAATAACAGCCCGAGCAGCACCACAACGTGAACATGCGCTTATGTGATTTGACCCTTCCGGTCAAAGAGAGATATGTCTCACTGAGCAGCCGTGCGGGTGTCACTACTTCCCGGATTCCCTCTCCATTTACTCCGCTTTGTTGGCCAAGATTCTTGCAGACAGCTTCGTAGCCATAGTCGAGGACGAGTTGCCAACCCGGGCAAAATGACCCTTTCCAAAAGTTCCCCATGCTGCTTGACAATGTTGCCGAAGGCTGCAACCATGGAAGTAGCGCATGTCTCTGAGTCGATCTGGGGTACACTTATCGGGAAAAGGTAGACGGCCATATGTCGACCCTGGAACACCAGACCAGCACGTGCCCAAACTGTGCCGATGGGCTTCATCTCCAGGTCTTATTCCAGACAATGTGTCTCGACCTGCGTGAACGTAGAGCCCTCTGGGTTTGTGCCGCGGTTTCCCAATCCCGAAGTCATTGCAATAATTTGCTGCAGTCTTGAGCCCATCATAACTTATCAGAGAGCGGTCCCAGCGTGACCATGAGACCCCGTCGCAAAGATTGGACCCGAGCCAGGCTCATCTCGCCTCCTGGAGCCGCACCCTCAGCTCCCTCTCCTTCTGCGCAACCTCGAGCTCCAGCCTCTCGACGCTGTACTTGAGCGCCTCCTTGCGCTGTCGGACGGCCCGCGCACGGAGCCCGGCCCCGCCGTCGAGCGTCTTCCTCCCACCAGCCACCTTGCCCTTGGGCGCCGCTCTGGACGACGATGACAAGGAAGCTTGTGCCAGCGGCGGCGATGCCGGGGCCCTGCCGATTCTCCCTGCGTTGAGGTCGCTGCGGGCCTTGAGCGTCTCGATGCGGCGCGCCTGGCGATCGATCTGCCTGTCTGCGCGGTCGAGGAGGTGCGTGACGAAGGGGCCGATCTCGTCGCGGAGGGAGGACTCTGCCGCCGCCAGTGTCGGTTGGGGGATCAGTTCGTAGTGCTGTTTGCATTGTTGTCAGACTCTGCGCTGCTCTGCTGTGAGGCTCCGCAGGTGAAAGTGCCCAGGCTTCGGGGTGGGGGTGGGGAGCGGGTGCTTATGGCTTACGCGAACGGTTCTTAGCACCGACCCGAGCCTGGGGAGGTCTGACACTCCGTTTCCCAGCGTCTCGACGGAGGATTCGAGGAGGTTGAGGGATGTGCGCAGGGAAGCTACGCAGTCGCCGTAATTTGACGGCGCGGGGGAGTGGGACATTGTTATTTTTCTTTGTGGTTGGGCACGATATGTCGGGGAGACCTCGAGTTTTGGGTCATGGGAACAAGGAGAAAAAGAATTCTAAGCTTCAGGGTTACCGGGCTAGGTCGCGGTGGGTTTCTCTTGTCGTACTTGGTCTGGTTGCAAGCGCGTGTTCTGCTGGTTGCTTGCTCGTGTCCCGCGAAAGTAAACAGCCGGATGAGGTCAGATTGTTTATTGCAGGGATGTCCGTCACAAATGCGGAGAGGGTCTGGGGAAGCTTATTACGGGTCTGTCCTTGGCTGGTCGACCGGCCACAGGCCAGAACATTTGCCCATGGATAAAGAGACCAGTGATATCCCACCCTGAAGCATTTTGTTCCCCTAGTATCTCCCATGTTTGCTAGCATTCAGTCAAAGCTGCACCATCGGCGGCCCTGTGTGTGTGCTTGCGAGCGACGCAAAGTTCTGGTGCAATCCTTTTTTTCCAATACTGTCCGAATCCAGCTCTTGCTTTGGAATGCACAGGCAACCGCTATAACAGGCCCGGTGCCGAAATTCTCTATCCTACACAAGAATTATCTTGAGTGTCATGAAATAACTTATTAGCGTTTCTTGGTCAGTACAGTACAAATCTGGGTATACTACCATGTATATTCAACATATGCATGCGACAAAAAACAACTTCGGCAAGTAACCACCCGGCCCTTAAAATGCTGTTCGGATTTTACGATTATGCATGCTACTCTAGAAAGGTCTGTTCTTTTATCTCAGATTGAACTAGGGATCGTTTTGACCTAGTGCCAGCTACTGCGCACTCTGACTTATCTTCATGATTATCAAGGTGGGGCATCGGAGGGATGTCGCAAGCTTGGACTCGGATATAAGTAAACAACAACTTCTATACCATGTATATAGGAGTCGGATTTGTACTTTTGTCTCCTAAAACGGGTCAAATTTGTTGGCCCCATAGGTTTTTCAGTAGTAGATAATGGGCCGATTTTACCGAAGTCCTGAGAAACTTTGAGCATTTAACTTCATAGAAGCCCACATCTGGAAGCTGGCCAACAAGTCCATACCCACCCAATCGATCCAATTGTGGGTACTCATGTCCAGGGAACATGAACAATTCCGTGCGTTTTCCATTATAAAATGCACGTAGACTTTGGCTGTCGCGAACTTGCAGTCAGCAAGACTGAGCCGCAGCTGCTTGTGACCAATGTTTAATTCTTGTTACTAGAATGATGGCTGGAGCATGACAACCCGTGCCTACGCATGCAAATATATGACTGATTGCATTTCAAGTCTATGGTCGAAAGGCCTTGGCTCTGGAGAAGCTCAGGCTGAAAGCATGTACTGGGGCATGCATTCATCCAACCCCGTTTCTTCTTCGGCAATGTGATGAAAGCAACCTTGGAATCGTTGCCCATATACTCATCTCACTTGACATCTCCTATTCACAGGTACCATTGATCTCATATTGACAGGGAAACCGCCGATAAACACAGGCCTTGCCTTCCAGCGGCGTTTCGTAGTTGATTTATGTCTTCTGCCGCCCGTAAAGCACACGAGTGCGTACGCAAAAGTGCGAATATAAGGCTTACTTTACTACACGCTTGGCAGTCGTCCCCATCCATGTCCTCAGGTGATTGAGAATTACACTTACACAGTGTAATTATCTGCGTTCTTGGCGAATCGCAGCGTTCTTTTCCGCCACGCCATTCTCTCATGTTGTTGAGGGGGACACTTGTGTCTCTGGCGCAAATTCGGCCTAATATTCAGCCGCTGCCTCCATGACATTGGGAGTCTAGGGAGCCCCTCAGCGCTAGCTCGTCCCTTTTATTAGGCTGCAATTTCGACAGAAAACCAAGGCAAGCCCCACCTGCCGTTTGTCTCTGGGGAGAATTTCACCACAAGCGACCACAAATACAGCCCAGAGCTATAAGCCATAGTCATGACACGCAGTGCTCTTTTTGTCATTGACATCCAACGCGAGCTCGCGGACGATCCCAAGACTCAGATCCCCCACGCGGACAGGATCCGTTCTGCCGGCGAGAACATCCTATCAGCTGCCCGAAATATCATTGGCCAGTATCGAGCCGCCCAAACTCAATCGCCGTCGGTGATCGTGTTTGTGCAACATGAAGAAAAGCCCGATCAAGGCACCCTTGTGAGAGACACCGAGCCGTGGAGGCTCGTGTTCGAACCACGTGGAGGCGTCCAAGAGGAGCGCCTTGTTGCAAAGACCACTCGTAAGCAAGCATTGCCTGGTGCCAGAAATGATACTGTAAACCGGAAACCGAACAAGGAGCTGAATTCCCGGCAGAAAGCACATTCGAGTCGAACCCAGACCTGGCTGATAATCTCAAGGCCGAGGGCATCACGGAGATCGTGGCTTTTGGTATACAGAGTGAATGCTGTGTCGCTGCTACGTCGAAGGGAGCCCTGAAGGCTGGGTTCAAGGTGACTTTGCTGCAGGGGGCCCACTCAACTTACGATACCGACTCCAAGTCTGCAGTGGACATTGAGAGGGAGATCGAGCAGCAATTGAGGGACCAGGGCGCTGATATTACCCCTTGGGAGGACGCAGTGGCTTCTTGGGAGCAGCGTCGCATGATCTCGAGCTATTCGATCTTTTCCGAGCTCTAGAGTGGATGAATACGGTCTCAGTGTATGTTTTTGTGAATACTGTACTAGACACGCTTAAGCTAATAGCAATGCCTATGAATCAATGTT
>JUJX01000269.1:2191-23202 GCA_000800745.1 Diaporthe longicolla | reverse complement strand
CCCCCCATCCACTGCAACTCAGTACTTAGATAATCACACTCCTAATACTATAGAAAGCTACTAATGTTAAAAATTTATAAATAAAAGTCCTTATATCTTAAGTCTTCATACATAGTATAAATTAGTACTTATAATACCTATCTAGCTTTAATATTAATATTATATAATATTTATATTTTAAAATAAAGTTAAAAGTAATTCTACTTACTTATAAGTAGTAAAAAGTCACGTGATGGACGACCACGGGATCGAACCGTGTACCTCGCGCAGGGTAAGCCACCAATCAAATGATAGGTAGTAATGCTAAGCGCGCGCTCTACCATTTGAGCTAGACGCCCTTGTTAAAAACTGCTTAATTCAAATGAATCAACATAGAATTATTGTATGAAGTATTCCTTAGAAAGGTAATTTATATAATATATCTAAAGAATATCTTTTTTATAATATATAATAACTACTTTTATATAGAAACTATAGTTTTACTAGTATTTATTCTTATTATTAATTTTATTTATTTTAAAAGTTATTAAATACTTTAGTATTAAAGTTTACTATTTAAAAAAGGAAAGAGGGAGACGGTAGTTAGATTACAACCACATTTAATAGCATGTAGCTAACCGTACTGCAAATCAATCGTGGGAGCCTGGAAAGCTGAACACCTAAACCCCTGTCTCGGTACTGTCAGAACATGAACACTGTACCGCCATACACAAATTTTCAAATAGGCTGACTGGGCGAGTTCGAACGAGCATGGGAACAAACTGTTGTCTTGAAAAACGGGCTCCTTGAACAGGCCTAATGATCAGACCTTGCGTCTGCTTCAATCATTTTCGTTTGAAACCTCATCACATCTGACAATGGCCTGTGGATTGGTCTGAAGAAAATAATCAAATGTGCCAGATGTATGCCATGGCCTTCACAAGATTTGACACAAGTCAACCAACCACAGACCGGACCTTCTGAGAGGTAGCTTGCAATTCAGAAACCACCCGGTTGCGCTATCAGGGCTCAACTCAATATTTACGCGTTCCTCCATCTGCGGCCGAGTTGCACTATCTTCAATGCGATTTGAGGCATTGGCCATCGCTGCCCGAGGAAGAGGACACTGCAGAGTCCTACGACTTAGCGTCGGGACCTGGGATATCATGGACGCTCTCGCATGCACATACACATTTTGCAGCGCCATCGAACTGGAATCCGTTGGAGTGCAGGACGCTGAAATTTGGTCTCAGAACAAATGCTCTTATTCACGGCGAGGGCATTGAATAAGGTGCTCCCAGAGGGAATCATGATCATCTGACAACAAATCGAACCTTTGCAACACCTCGATACAGAGGAAGCAGAAAATGCCAGAATGGCAGTGGGAATACCGAGAATCATCCATAAACCTCAGAGCCGCCGGGGCATCCTCACCTTATGCTGATACCGATTTCCAAACAATTCAACATCCTCATCCTGGTCTCCTCTTCCGCGGCAAAGCCACCGTCGTCATCCGCACCGTCTCCGTCGGCAACGACGTCATCCACTGCCTCGAGGCTCATTGTCCGGACGCTGACCATGTACTCATTCTGCTTGCCGAACCATGCCGCAATCTGCAGCATTTTGGTCATGGCCCTTCCGGTGCCACGTACTAAGACCTCATCATCGACCCGGTTTGGAGAAGAGGCCACAGAGTTCAGAGCAGCCATCCGCGCAGCCAGAGGGAGCCCCTTGGTCGACCGGGATGGGGGAGCCTTGTCCAAGGCATGTCGAACCTTGCTCACGACACCCATGAAGGGGGACCTTGTGCCGACCTCTATGATGGGCTGCTTGGGGCTGAGAGGTGGTCCTCCACGATTGCAGACTCGAGCGCGGTTCATGGACCGTTTGTGGATCTTTGAGTCTGGGCGAGTTGTCAGCCAAAATCCTCGACTCTCCCCAGGGCGGGCAGACGATGGTTGTTACACACTCTTGGGGAGGGATGAAAGTTTTGCTGGCCCATTGGGCAGCGGATTTGATGTCTTATTAACCATTGTCAATGATTAAGCTGCTGAATATGGACTCTCGACCAGTTTGAAAAAGGCACACGCCCGAGAGAGAGCGAGCGATAGAGACAAGGACTCGTGGGTGGAGAGTCTCAGTGTGTGGCTGAAGTAGCGCAAGATGCTTGTTGAAAGATTCTGGAGATGCTGCGCTGCTTCTTCATGGCTACTTCATGGCACCAGTGGACTGCACGATTTCCTCCTACGTAGATTCGATGTTTCTGGTTTACCGAATCAACAAGTGCGAAAGAAAGGCAAATGTCTTCCAGTGTCGTGTCGAGCGCGATCAGTTTGCTTGTTATCTGATTGTCAGCCTTTAGAACCTTGGTGCGCCAGGCCGCCTCTGTGAAAAAGGGTCGGGTAGCGCCACGGACGGCAGGTGACTTCACCTGAGTGCCCCAGTACCTACCTGGCTTTAGGTAAGTACCCAAGTACCTAGGTACCTAGCTAGGTATAGGTCCCAGGGTTGTCAAAGTGAAAGGCTTGATTTACTTCGATTCGAGGCACAAGAAGATGGGGGCTGGAACAGTTCAATTGTTCAGAAGAGCCCTACTCCAAGAACTTCGGTGCCGGACATTCTTGAGGCAGAGGCCCCAGCCAATCGCTGATGAGACCCCCCCCCCTACAATCTATGTAATAGTACGCTGGTGCAGAGCCCTGTTGATGCTATAGGCCCCCGATTCACTCACCGCCTTCCGTGAATGGGCCAACTACGACAGGGGTGCAATTACTGCGTACATGACGACAGCGGCCGCCGCAGGAACAAGCTCCAAGGACCCCGGTCGGATGGGGAACCCAAACTATCGCAACGACAACTCGTAAATCGCCCGTGTTGTTCGCCAGCAGGCTGCCAGATTCCACAACGTAGCGACCACGTTTTACATCCGAGTTCCATCATGGCTGCCTGAAGAAGCCCCCCCTTCCCCCGAGGCAACGGTTCAGTGTTTATCTCCCACCATGTCCGTTGAAATCTGGCCATCTCTGCCTCCAGAGCAGCTTATAACAGCCGTCGAGCAGACACAGGTGAGCTCATGACTGCAGGCCCTCTGACCCTCAGCTTTGGCGTGCTCAACCTAGGCATCGGATCACCAAAATGTTCGAGCCGATTGGTGATGGCTGGGTTCTCCTCCCACAACTCCCTGGCACCAGAACGCTAACAACTTCAACCGTCCAGAGACGGGAGCTGGAGTGGCTCCTGAACGAATTGCATGAGACCCTTCAGAACCTCAAGAGCGGCCTTGAGGAATGCTATGCCCTTCTTGCGCCTGTCGACCCCGGTAGCACCCTCGTCGTCAGCACTCCCAGGAACGAGATCGTAAAGGGCCATATCACCCGGGTCGGGACACGAATAGTCAAAGGCGTACGAACTTTACACCCGCTTTCTTGTGCTGAGCATGCCCCCGAAGGCTAACATGTGCATCAAATGACTTGAAGATCCTCACGCTGAAACTTCGAACTATTCAACACCAAACCTACAATGTAAATGTCGAGCACCCCATACAAATCGCGTCCCTCGCGACACTCCATGCCCTCCTAAACCACTCCATCGACCTCCTCACCCTCACCCTTAGCTACACATACTCTTCCGGCTCCACAGAACCACCCGCCTCGCCAACCCGACCCACAGCTACATTCATAGCCGCCCAGCTCCGCCTGCTGAGCCAGTCCCTCACCGAGGCCACGTCGCTCCTCAAGGGTCCCCAGCCCCTGACCGCGTCCGACGCGACGTGGGTGTCCAAGTCCTGCAGTCCGGCCCACTTTTCCCCGCCGACGGGGTCCAATCTCAGCATACAGTGGGGTGTTCAGGAGAGCCAGCTCGTGCTGTGGCTGAGGACCCTGGAGCCGGCCGACGCCCCCGTGAACCTGGGCATGAAGTTCGCGCTCGCCATCGGCACGACGCGCCGCCTGGAGCACGACGAGGCCGAGCAAGTCTTCATGTACACCTACCCGGAGGGCGCGGCCCCGGAACCCCATAAACACGGGGGCAACGGCGGTGCGGCAGGTGGCATCGGACAGAAGAGTGCCGCCAAGGAGAACAGCGGTGCCAAGGAGGGCAGTGGTGAGGTTGAGGCGCAAGTCTTTGTGCGGGAAAAGGTGCGCGTTGAGAGTGCTGACCCTGCATTGATGTCTCTGGGTACCAAACTCTCCGCACTGGCCAAGACGCTCGCAATCGCCAGGGGGAATCTGGCGACCGTCATGGGCGAGGAGCTCGACGAGTGATGGATGATCTGAGCAGATGAAACAGTGATACCCGATGCAGATTGTTGCATGCAAATTAGCTCACGACGTGGATTAACACAAAGCTTTTGGGAAGGAAACAGAAATCCCATGATTTTATTGCTAATAATGTACCTTGCCAACAACCCCCCTTTCCTGACGCCAGTCTGTAAGGTCAGACAAACATAAGACACGTAGCTGAAGCAATCCTCGACGGAGTGGGGTTTGCTGCCGGGCCGGAATACATCAACCCAACCTTGGGCAGGCTACCTCTTGGTGGTTCATTTCCAGCGCCACTACCTAGCTGCCAATGGCACATACTTCCCGGGGGCCGTGCCAGTCAAGCCACCAAGAAGCTGCTGGGTTCCTAGGGTTGCAAACTCACTCTCGCCGCATGAAGGGTAACGCGGAAGCAAGCCACTTTTGAGACTGGAACGGCGACCATGGCAGCATGTATGCCCACATGGCGCTGGGCGTGTATGAGCATCGAAGGTTATGGTCGTGATTGTTCGCAGAGTGGGCATGGATTAGGCCAACCGTAAGCAGAGAATCTTCATACCGATGATGGCGTCTTAGGCAACTGGCGACCATGGCATTGGGATCAGGATCCTCGACTTCATCGTCTGAATCAAGGGCACCGTCTTGTGGACCGTATCCGCCCAGCCGGGTATGCGCCAAGAATCTTCGCGACGGACCTTGCGCTCTTCGAGGTTGGCAAACTGCCAGAGGTGGTGCACCGTATTAAGGTCTCCGATCTGCACAAACCAAGCTCCGACGCCCTCCATCACCTCGCGCCGCGCCTTGAGGCCCCTCCGCCAGTGGGTCTCCCATTCGAGCAGGTTCCCCGGGCTAAGTGTGTAGGAACGGAGCTCGAACACGCCGCCAAGCTGTCGCGGGGGAGTGGTGGGCCAGAAGCTGAACTCTTGCATTACAGAGGTCTTCTTGGAAGTGATGAGCTTCCTCAGCTTCTTGTCGAACTCGGGGAACTCGGGATGGGATGAGATATTGTGCAGAGAGGTGTGGTAACCTGTGTATCGCTGGTATTCCCAGATATGGACTAATGAGCTGTCAATCGGCGGTGCTTCCATGGGCGAGCGAGGTATGGCAATAGCGGGTACGCACCGAAGGTGTCAACATCTCCCACCTCTGTCCGCCAGCTTCCAACCAGATGAACCTTATTCTCGGGTAGAGAGGCCATGCGGGGGTACCAGTTGCCCACAAGCTCAACATACTCATCCACCTTGTCGGGCTTCACCTCGTGGAACACGATGCTGTGCACGTACTTGCCCCGCGCGATGACCTGGCTGAAGCTGGCCTCGAGCTGGGCATCAAGCTCGCGGCCCTCCTTTGTGCCGTATATGAGGTTGGTCAGGGGGCCTGCCTTGCGAGGCGGCTCCTTCTCGGCGATCTCTGCCGCTCGTTCTGAGGTAGAAGCAGTACTTAGTGAACCCAAGCCCTTAGGAGGTGTACCGGTGTCTGGGGGGGAAAATAGGGACCCACTAGCATCCCGCTCCTTCTGAGCCGCCACCAACTGCTCTCGGAATGCCTTCTGCTTGCTGTTGAAGGCCTCGACGCTGCCGTCCTCGGGGTTGATGTCTCCCATCGCAGGAGTGTGCTTCGAAGTCGTGATCGATGAGCCGCTGAACATACGCGCTGCTTGGCGCGGGGTAGCTGTCGCCAGGGCGGCGCGTGCAAGTCGTCGAGACAGCATGGCGAAGGTTTGCCGTGGAAGAGGAATGGACTGCTAAATAGCTGCAAGAACAATTGACTTTATGGACGAGAAGAAGTACGACGGGTTCCAATACTCGAGTCAAAGCTGAAACAAGGCACTGGGGGATAGTGGACTGATGCTCGGGTCTGTCCAAAATGGCCGAGAGACCAAAGTGGTGCAGTGGTAGGCGCAGTTCAAGGAAGGCCGGCTCGTGCGATGGGAAAGGAGTTGGAGGAGCAGGTGGAGGTCCAATCGTAGCAGAGGCAGAGAGGCAAATTGAGAGGTGCTGGTTGGTGGTAGTCAGGATGTCAGTAGCTAGGAAGCTGTGCATTCAACAGTGTGCCAGGCAGCAAGTGCAGAGGGGAACCCCGGTCAATTGGTCTCGATGGCACTCTGGTCAACTGCAACTGGTGGAGGGCTGGAGGGCGGGTGGTGTTGGTGTTCCAGTTCGGGAGCTGAGCTGTCGAAGGGGTCTTGTGTCCTCAGAGCTCTCCCCGCATTTTGTGATACGCCCAAAAGGAGGAGGCAAACACCTGGGAAGACCAGCGCCCGGAGTTCAGGGAAGGGGAGCCCCCTAGGGACCTCCCTCTTAGAAGCCGGGGTAATGATGTCAGGCCTCCGCAGGGCGTCGGGGTACAGACAAGGGTAGGGCCCCTCCCGCCTGAGAGGCCAGAACCGCGCGGGTACGGAGGATTGCTGACATAACACTGCCGGCTGCACAGCGTACCTCCAGTTGCTGCCTCAGGCCAGAGGCCGTCCCGGCTGCGACCGGGGCGTCGGAGCAAGCTGGAAAAAGACTCGCGTATCAACGACGACATCGCATCGAGTAAATCAAACCCGCCTACCCACCCAATTCGACTACGTTTCCCCCTCCAGGTCGAAGCAACCACTCATTCAAGATGTCTTGGCTCGGAGTTACCCCCCTCAAGAAGTTCCCGGCTCCAGTTCGTAAGTCAATTGCCCAACCGGCGCAACGTCTCGGTGCAGAGCACATGCTAACATACCCGCAGTGAAGCCGATGGCGCCCTTCTTCGCCGCTGGTACGTGGCCACGCCGACCTCGAACGTCGCTTCCTTCGCGAAAGACGGAATTCCCCTTGTCGGGGTGCACGTGGACCGAAGGAAAGAGCAGCGAGCTGACCACAGAGCAGGGCTTGTCATTGCTTACGGTATCAACGCTGCCCAGAACGCCTCAATGAAGAGTAAGTCTTCCCGAATCCGTGAGGAGAGAACGTTTCCGGCAGGTGTGGCTTACATGAATTCCGTAGGCGACGAGTTCAAGAACGACCCCAGGAACCCCCTGGCCAAGTCTGGTGGTGCGCACTAAGAAACACGACCCTGACCACGGGATGAGGATGAGTCCATGGCAACAAGTCTCGGGACGATAATCGACGTACCCAATCTAAGAGGGGGCTGGACTGTATCATAGAGCATCTAGAAAGCGAAAATCGAACCCTGTCGAGACGGCTGGAAGTTGTCACGAACATTTTGGTGCAACGCCATGTCTGGGCGATGTGTGTTTCCACGCGGGAGAACAGAGCATTTCCAAGTACTCGCCAGATGCATCCACGTGCCATAAATGTTTATTTTGAAGCACTGGGCTGGCTATGACGCTGTATCAAGAAATATGGCCTTGTGAACCCTGGTATGCGAGAATGGCACACGCGCTCTTTCGGTCGGTGACTGTCAGTTTGCCCATGCAAGTAGTCTACCCGGTCTATACGTACGACGCATAATGCTGTCTATGCTCTGCCACCTATCGAGCAAACCCAACTCCTGCCGCCCAGACACTTGAACACCCGTATCGAATTGACCATGCGTATATCATACCAAAGACGGCCACACTGCTAATTGCCCATTGATTGTAGTCAGCTCTTTGCGCCATCCTCACAGCACTGCCTAATGAACCCCACCAGCGGCATCACGAACTGCTTGTTCACCGGGACGTAGTGCCCGCCCGGGTGGACAACCATGATTGGATTCTCGGACCGTTCCTCGAGCCCGCGGCTCCGGCCCTCCTCGACCACCGTGTCCAGGCTCCCAATGAACTGAAGCGTCGGCGTCCTGATCTTGGGCTTGTAAAGCCAGGCTAGCGCGGGGGGCGGCGCGAAGAAGCCACTATACACCACTGCGAAGCGGAGCGCCCTGCCGCCGTTGGCCTCGCGCAGCGCAGGCACCCAGCTCCAGTCGTACGTGTCGTCGCTCGGCGGCGGCTGCCTCTGCCCGCCCGTGCTGGCGCCGACGTGCTCGAGGACCGAGGCCAGCATGGCGGCCACCGCGCCGCCCTGGCTGAACCCCACCACGCCGTCCACGTGACCGCCGGCCTCGTCCCTGATGCAGCGGGCGAGGCTCTCGAAGCCTTCCCTCAGCAGGCGGTAATTACCGCTGGCCTCGTCCTTGCGAAACCATGCCCATGCGTCCATCTCCTGCGAGTCGCCGCCGCCGCCATCACCGGGCGCCCCGGCGCTGGAAGGCTGAAATCCAGGGATATCCTTGGGGCACAGGCGGGAGGGCGCGGTTGGGTAGAAGAGCGTTGGCTGTATTTTTGCAGGCGCAAGGGATTTGGCGAGGAGCTTCTCCAGGGCGCGGGTCTTGGCGCGAAATAGAGGTCCGGATTGTGTGTAGCCTGAAGGCCTCTGTCAGCTAGGTCTCTCGACGAATGATATGACCGTGATGCTCGAGATAGGAGTTTGTGAGTGAGAAGTACACGGGAGGGCAAGCCCTGCCGAGGTCCACAGTTGGTTGCAGATTGCATCAAGGGGACATTCGAAAAGACAGCCTCAGGCTTGGGGCCAGCCCAATCACTCGAGATTCAAACAGCGGTCTGACGCTTACCATGAAGCATCAGAATCTTGACCTCTCGCATGGCGTTGTCCCTCGACCCTGCCTCAGCCGAGCCAGCCGAGGTTGTCGCGCCTTGCGCGCCTTGCTCGCCCGCCATGCCGTGTAGCGCCTGCAGGATAAGAGGTGAGCTCGAAAATGTCCTGTGGCGGACGTTCAGTCTCAGCAGCTGGCATGGACGATACATGAACTCTTTGTCTCGTGTAGTTGTCGGCAGGGATCGGGCAAACGCCAAGTCTGAGAGCCTAAATCATTGTTGCAGGGGCTCCACTTCAGCAGTCGATATGTTTCCCTCGAGCGAACATCTGCGTGGACTGTCGCAGTAACAAGAGCTCACCCACTTCGAACTACCAGAAGCATGTTTCAAGATGTTTCACGTGGATGAGTAGAATTGTTGTCTAGCTCGTTTGTCTAGCAGTCTATTGAACGCTGTATGTATTGAACCTAGCTGCAGACTGCGGGTAGTCCACAGGAATTACACGAGTACCTCGCCACGCTCTCCACGCTCTCCACGCTCAATACAACATGTGTCTCTAAAGCCCGTATCTGTCTATATCATGATTCTATTCCGCAGCAGCACTCTGGTCTGCACCATGATCCTGTTCCCCATCGCCTCCATCATCTATTCCTGCTCGACTGGCTTCGACGGAATCGACCCATGCCTCGATCGCTCGACGTTCTGCGGCTCTCAAAACCCACTCTCGAACGGCCCACGAACTGGTGGAGCCCAGGCCGAGTAGATTTCCATTCTGGTTATTTTCAACTCCGTGCACAAGTATAGCAGGAGGGATCCCATCAGGCGCCTGTTCTTGCTGCTCCGACCAGAAGTCCCATTCATTGTCCGGTAGTTCGCAATCTCGTATATAGTTGAAGGGAAACATATCGAGCCAATTCTTCCGATTCACGTGGGTCTCACGATCCTTGTAACCATCTGATTCCTGTGATCCCATACCCTCAGATGGCATATCAGAGTCCACGTCGGCAGAAGGGGCTGAGGAAGATCCGGTGGGGAGATTCGAATCCGGCCGAGCGGGCTGTAGTGGAGCTGGTCCTGTATCCGGTTGGTCGCATAGTGGTGGATCAGGTCTCGGGTTCGAACAACGGTGCGATGGGGCGTCAGGATTTGCATGCGGCTCAGATAGAGTTGAAGGTAAGGGGAAGTCCATGGGGGTATTATTTGGTGAGGATCCTCTGTTCGCAGCATCAGCGTCGGCTCCTGCCGCCTCATGAGGCTCTGACTGTGCTTCTGATCCGGATGTCGACGCCTGTTCGCCGCTTCGACGAATACCACCGCGACCAAGAGCAGGACCGTGACGATTTTGGCATCGACTAAACCTTGCTCTGGCGGGTTGCCTGCCCCGGCTGCCACCTCGCAGGCACAAAACAACCTTGTCGCCGGCATGGGCATTCGAAGATTCCCCTACATTTCTCGCACCATATTGATGGATTGTGGTTGATGTTTTTGCGGCATAGCCATGGTTGTTCATAATTTCGTGTTCATTAATGTCAGACCACTGACCGCTAACGCTGTCGCCGGCGTCCGTCCTCGGGCACGGTGTTAGAAGCGCCGCCCGATTTCCTCTCAGCTGATGTCTGATAATTTCCCCGTCCGCCTCTAACTTAGGTCTGTACTCATACACAGGCTTCACTCCTCCTCCGATAGGCCTCTAGCCCTTTGTCGCGGCCTTCTTGCCCGAGGGCTGGATGCTAGCCATCATCTCGTCCTTGGTGATGAGGTGCTCGATTTTGCCAAGATGGCTGAGCAGATCCTTCATGTTGTAGCTCCACTCGTTCAAGATGTCGTCAACACTCCGTGGCTGTGCAAAACTGACAATGCGAGCAGGGCGGTCGATCCGAGCGTACACCATCTTGGAAGTGACAAGCTCGCTAATATACTTCTCAGTCTCATCCTCAGTAAGGTCCAGATGCTGTGTCAGACGATCCATTCGTATGCGGGTGTAGTACTTGGCAATCACTCGGACGTTGTGTTCAATGACACGCTTGCGCAGGTCCTGCCATCGCTGGTTGGCCTTCGGGTCGGAAGAAGTGCCTAGCTGTGCGTCGAAGATGTCCGTCTGGCAGAGATGCGGCCCGTATATTTGCTCCACGTTGGGCCAACGCATGAGCTCCTGAATTGTGAATTCCTCGAGAAGTTTCGCCTCGAGGGGCACTTGAGCGTTGCGTGTGTCCGCCTTGATCCGGTGCATCAGATCATGCTGCTCGTTGTCGTGAGGTGCGAGGATAACGAAGTAGATGATACGCGCCAGGGTCTACATGGGGAGCAATAGTTAGCAAGGCGCCGCGTGGAACACCCTGTTTTGATGATGATGACTTACCGCCTTGAAGAGAGTGGGATCGTCTTGCACGGACTGAATCTCAAGGACCTCCCTGTAGTGCTTGCATGCATCCAAATATCTGTCCTCGCTCTTTGCCAGGATGACCTGCTGCTCGTAGTACCTGAGTTTCAGGGGCGTTGCGTCCGTGGCGCTCTGCAGATACTTTGTGCTGATCTTCCGGCTGAGAATGCCGGCCTGAGCCCAATCTTGTGTCTGGATGCAGAGTGCGACCTGATCAAGGATGAACTCTGTCTTCTCCTTCCGGTCCATGGAGCCAAAAGTCTCGACCTGCAGCTCGCAAAGAATATCACGGGCCGCCTTGACATCGCCGTAGTGGTCCTTCTTGAGATCCGAGAGAATCTTGGTGACGCGGGCACGCTCGACCTCGACGAAGATCTTGCCCTCGGTGACTGTTCGCAGGGTCTCGATGACTTGGACCTTCCTGTCAATGTTCGATATATCTCCGAGGAAATCGATGACGGCTTGTACCATCTTCTGGATGGCTTGCTTAAGTTGTCCATGCTTCTTGGACAGGATGGTTACTTGGTCGCTGAGAAGATCCCAGTCACCGGCGGATTTGCACAGCGTGACGATGGCGATGAGGAGTCGAGAAGTCGAGGCGAGATCAGATGCCTGTCGGACACGGGGTCAGAAGACTTGGGACCACGCTGGATGAAGGGGATTCCGGCTTACCTGACGTGTTTGCTTCTCGAGCAGGGCGAGCTGTTCGATAGCCCCTTGGAGGTTGTTCTGTCACGAAATTGAGCCGTCAGGACCTAGTTCTTAGGAGTGTCTGTCTGGCTGTCTTGATGGGTTACCTTGGCTAGCAATTCTGCCTGGGGGATCTGCTGGTCGACCTCCTTGGTAAAGTCCTTGTCGGGCTTAAACGCGGCGTTCGCCATCTTGGGCGGCTGATGATGGGGATAATGGCAATGGCGAGGGTAAACGGATGTGAATGTGGTCTAGATGAAGTGCAGCGGATCGTGCTCTTGGAAAGAGGGTGTGCGATTCAGGAGACGTTGGGTCGAGGGTCGACCGGAAAGGATGCTTCGGGCTTGTTTGCTGAGGTTGGCAATGCTGTGTCTGACGGAAGGCAGCTGTCGCAATGGAAGCTCTGCCTGCAGCTTCGCAGGGGCGGCAGAGATCCCTTGGCAGGCAAGACCCGGCCCCACGTTATGTAATCACGCTGGTCGTGGCTTACGTGTGACGTCCAGACATTTGCCCACCGTCATTGCTCCTCCTGTCAGCACCTTATTACCTACCTAGTGTATCTAGGCCCAGGAAGTCACGGCCACATTGAGCCTCATCAAGTCCCGTAGGCCTTGCACAACCGCACCACCTCCCTCCATAACAAATCCGTCTTGCATCATCGAGGACTCTCTCTGAGCCAACCCCGACTCAAGTTGGAGCAACCTCACTTGTCGAGGGATGGTTGCTCGCGTGCTGCATGAACCCAAATGACAACCTTCCACAATACTCAGTCCTTGGTCCCACAAGCTTTGTACTGGGCAATATCATGGACCACTCATGTGCGGATGGTATGTTTGAAGTCGCTCCTACTGCGTACGTCGATTGGCAGCCGGTTTGTATGTTCCAGCCTCTCAATAGTCGCCAAGTCGGCAAGTCGGCCAGAAGAGTAGGGGCAACTAAGCCCACGGGCGATTCATCACCGTCTAGACAGAGTCGTGCTCTGACAGAGACATGAGCGAGGACCGGACGAACTGCCGACGGGGAAGGGGCTTGCTGTAGGGATGTCTTTGAGGAGCCGGCCGATACAACTTCCTGGGTGTACACTGGTGGGTGCGTCCCGAGTGGTGTTTGAGGCGTAGCACGCTCCATTGAAGTCGTAGCAGTGCGTGCTGCTTGGCGCTGAGCCCTATGCCACATTGAAGCACATGAGTAGGGCGTTGCAATGTATGCTCCGAGCCAGCAATCTCTACAGCCATGAAGCGGATTATTTAACAGCAGCCCCTTCGACATTTGAGCGGAGTACTGCCCTGCAACATGGCACTCGGGCAGCATGCCCCTAACATATGTCTCAAAGAAAGTGTGCGACGACGGTGACCAGGAGCCGACCATGAGGCGCCCGGAGGCCAATTGGGCGTCCGTGCCGGTCTGCCTCCCGAGTGGAGATGCTATAATACAATGCAGATCACTTGTCCCCCGCCCAAACAAGGCCCCCAACGCTCAACCGAAACCGAAAACGTGGGCTACCCTGTTTCGCCTAAGATACGAATACGTCCCTACATTAACGATTACGGCTCTACATGAACGAATACGTCCCCTTTGCCCCTCCCAGCTGTTCATTGCGGGCCCGAAAGGCACCCCGATTTTTTGCTACTCTGCCTTCTTCCTGGCCAGTCACTGTTCGGTCGTTTCAAACCTGTGGGGTTGGGGGCACGCTGGGTGTACAGTACGCACAATTTGCACCGGCGCAGAACTCTCCCGTTCACAAATATGACGTTGCAATCATGCCCCCCGGCATTGTTTCACGCATTCTGTCCAAATGTAGCAATTCCAAACCAGGGTCTCTACGGGGGCCTCTCCGTGCACAAGTGCCCGGCGTCGAGTTAATATAGATTCACTGAGATTAGTTCTGGCTATGTTCTGACTGCCGCCTTGGCAAGAAGTATATATTGACGCCTCCCGAACCTAACCACCTGCTCTATACCTCTCCTGGCAGACCAGCGATACCGCAACAAGAGAATTCCCCGCGACACGCCGATATCCACCATGGCGTCTGTTTCTCCTCCTCCCTCGAAACTCACAGAGCTACTAGCCGCACAGTGGCCTTATGTGTTGACCACGGTCTTGGCCTTTGCCGCCGCATGGCTTCTCCAAGCGGCCCTGAAGCAAGATCCCCTGTCCAGCTTGCCCATGGCTGGATCTGAGATCGGAAACGCGGACAAACGACGCGCAGCCTTTTTCCAAGGCGCTAAGAATATTTATCTGGAGGGTTACCGAAAGGCGAGTGTGTCGTGTTCTATGACTTTAGCGGCTCTAACTAATGTTTGCGGCGAACAGTTCAAGAAAGGCGTGTTCAGAATCACGACGTCAAGCTGTAACACAATCCCACAAGTGCACTTGTCCGGAGAGGTTATATCAGTATTTACTTACTTTAAATTTGATTCACAGATCATAATGTTGTCGTACTCGACCCCTTCTTCCTTAATGAGCTCAAGAACCTCCCTGACGACACCGTCTCCTTTGGCGAGGCCGTCAGCGACGTATGTGCACCATTGTCGACTGATCACTGGTTGTAAAGAGCTCATAATTGACAACCGGAACAGTTAATGCATACCAAATACACCGGAATACGAGCTGATCGACCAATTATCCCCCATGTCGTCAAGAAAGATTTGATCCCCGCGCTGAGTATGGCAGACTTGGCCCTTCTCACATCGCGCTCGTCTACTGATTGAGTCTGAACAGATCGACTGAACCCTACCATCGCTGAAGAGGTGGACCAGTCGTACCGGGAGGAATTGCCACCTTGCAAGGACTTCACGCCGGTGAACATATACGGGAAATTGCTCAGAATTGTTGCCAAGGTTTCTGGGAGAATCTTCATCGGGCCTGAGCTGTGTCGCTCCGAGAGGTATATTGACACTGCGAGTAAGTCACTTACATCAGGGTCTCTCCCGTTTACACAAGCCCTTCGCGCTGTGGGCAAAAGATCAAGGAGACCACAGTTTCCTGTGTGCATGTGTTATACCAAGCCCATGACGAGTTCACTTGCTAACAGAAACTCAGTCAGTTACACGGTTGAGGTAACAGGCGCGGTGAATGCCATCACCGGAATGAGCTTCTGGAAGCGCACCTTGAACGCGGCCAGCCACCCCAATGTCAAGGCAGTCCGCGAGAGGGAACGGGCTGCGGACGCGTTTCTGAGGCCAATCGTCGAGGAAAGGAAGAAGGCCCAAGCGGCGGATCCCGATTACCAGAGACCCGATGATCTGTTGCAGTGGCTGCTGGATGATGGCCAGGACAAGTTTGGGGAGAAGGGCGACGAGGAGCTCGCTTCCATCCAGCTGAGCTTGACGTTTGCTGCTATCCATACGACCTCGTTGACCGCCACGAATGCTTTCTATACGCTGGCAGCGATGCCCGAAATCATTCCCGAACTACGTGAAGAGATTCGCTCGGTACTGAACGAATATAACACGTTCACCACTCAAGCCCTACAAAAGATGAAAAAGCTCGACAGTTTTCTCAGAGAGGTGATGAGAATGCATCCCCTCGGATACTCCTCCTTCCAGCGCAAGGTCCTCAAGTCGTTCACCCTCTCGACCGGTCAGGTCATCCCTGCCGGCTGTCTCATCGAGGTACCTGTTATCGGCATCAACTTCGACGACGAGGTTGTCGAGAACCCAGAGAAGTTCGACGCCTTCCGTTCGTATCGCGCACGGGAGATGGAAGGACTGGAGGGTGCAGAGAAGGCCAGCGCCGGCGCAAGCAACCAGTTTGTCTCCGTGAGCCCTTCCAACCTGTTATTTGGATACGGCAGGCACGCCTGCCCAGGTCGATTCTTCGCTGCGAACGAGATCAAGATGATCGTGTCGAGAGCGATCCTGGATTATGATATGAAGACGTCTGATGGGTCCAGGGAGAGATACCCAAACCTCTCGTTTGGGGGCCAGAGCGTGCCCGATCCATCCAAGGAGCTCTTGTTCAAGAGGGTTGACTAGATTTCTCTGTGCCTTGACTTTCTTTCGTTGGTTGAGTGGCATGAACGGTGTTGGGTGCTTCCTTTCTCTACCCAGGTAATTTTTCCTCGCTTCTAGAGTTCTTCCGCATGATTTAGCAGCAAAGGTTTCCAAGGTTGAGTTGTTTGACCTTCCGAAAGACCTTTTCAGCTCGAATTTGACAGTCTCAAGAGTGACAGCGTTGGAACTCGTAACTGAGTCACCAATGACCTTGCTATGATATCAATGGGAACAGCAGTATTTATTTGTCAATTGTTGGTTAACAAGTCAAACCAGTACCTATGAGGTTAGATGCTCAATAGAAAACATATGAGGATTGAAGGCTCATGGCTGGAGTATATTTGATGGCACAAAACCGTGTCTATGAGTATCTTAAGTCTTGGACGCCCAGGAATAGCTCACAGAGGTTGTATGCACTCCCTCTTTTTCCATTTATCTGAGTCCTCTTTTTCTTCCATAATTGTGATCGTGATACTGTCGCACCGTCTGTCCGCCCGTGAGCCACGTGTGACCCTTACCTTGGTGGCAGCCTCAAGGGTCTCTTGACTCGAAGCTCAAACACATTTGATTAACAAAATTCTGCACAGCCGACATATTACAGCTTTAGAGTTGCGTGGTGCTCAAAGTGCAGGTCGAATTTGAGCATGAACTAGGGGCGCACAAGGAATTCGCAAGTCTGACGTGTACCGTGTAGTCCTCTTACTCAGCAGCGAAGGAGGCACCCGCGCCTGGCCTAGCTGTGTTGGTGTGCAGGCTGCACTCACCTCGCTCACTCAACATCTGGGCATCCAGTAGACTCTTGTCTGGGACTGTTTTGCCAAACAAATGCTTCACTGGTCTTGCGCCCCTGTGATCTTGGTCTGCCAGTACTGCGGGGCTTCCCTACGTTCTCAGCCTTGATTTTCCCTACCATATACCTACGTATACATGCGTAACGTGACCATCATGGCCGATCCAGAGTTCAGAATCTTGACGCCGATCGGCATGCTTGGCCACGGCTACAACATCGAGCATTTCTGGTGCGCGATCGAGGAGTTTCGTTCAGAAGCCATTATCGTCGACAGCCGCTCCACGGATGGCGGTCCTTGCAAGCTCGGCATGAAAAAAATGACTTCAAGTCGGAGCTCTTATATTCGATATTTGGAGCCCATCCTGGCCGCTTGCTTCCATTACAAAATCAAAGCCCTCATAGGGTCAGTGGGGGGCGACGGCAGTGACATGCATGTGGCGGAGATCTTAGATATTGTGACCGAGATTGCCCACAGGCTTGGCTTCAGCTTGAAAGTTGCTACTATCACTGCAGAGGTCGACCGCAATCTGGTGAAACAGAAGATTGCCGCCTCAAAAGTCCACCCTTGCGGCCCGGTTGACGATCTCTTACCTGACGTTGTCGACGGTGCGGTCGATGTTGTCGCTCAGATGGGTGCAGAACCGTAAGTTGTATTCAACTTCTTCAAAGGAGAGATCGATCGCTTTCGCAGGGAATCCTTAAAAAAACTAGCTAACAGGACTGCGACGAAGTTACTTGGAGGCTCTCAAGAGCGATCTAGATATTATTCTGGGCGGCCGCTCCTACGATCCTGCACCCTTCGCAGCCTTCTGTGTTTCGAAAAATGTATCGCAGGGCATAGCGTGGCACATGGGGAAGATAATGGAGTGCGGCGCCGCCTGCGCAGTCCCGAAGGGGCAGTCGATTGCTGCCACCATACGTCGTGACTCTTTCGACCTTGCCCCGGTGGCTCCAGGCGAGAGATGCACTCCGCTCTCTGTGGCTTCGCATATACTCTACGAAGAAACACGGCCCGATCGTCTTCCTGGTCCGGGGGGCATATTGAATTTAGATGCTGCCAAGTACATTTAGCTAACGGAGAAGACCACAAGGGTTTCCGGGGCAGAGTTCGTACCGACCTCAAACCAGGTCAAGCTGGAAGGTGTAACGCATCTTGGCTACCGCACAGTCTTCTTTGGCGGCATTCGGGACCCCGTGCTGATCAGGCAGATCGGGGACTCCCTTGGAAGAGTCCGTTCGTATGTACAAAAACGATTCCCAGGCCTTGACAAGTCTGAAAACTACCGCCTGATATATCACATTTATGGTCATAACGGTGTGATGGGGCCCCTCAAGACATAAACAAGAACGGATGCACATGAGATTGCGATACTCGGCGAAGTTGTTGCCTTTACTCAAGTTCTAGCTTCCACTGTCGCCACATGAACAAGAAGCTGGTGGCGTTTTCAAATTCAGCATTTACCACATGGTCGACCTCGAGGAAGGTCAACAGGCTTCGCTGTTCCAAGTCAGCTTCCGGAATATCGAGTCGACGCTTGGGCCGTCTCCCCTGAGACAATCACAGAGGATCAGAAAGCCACACTGCGAAGTAGCGCATTGTTCCCAGATTATGTGTATTACAATTGCGAATATCTATATGCCAAGTTGCTAAATTTCACGGTGCTTAGCAAAGAAGCAGGTCCCAACGACACGTGCTAAGATGGACGAGCTTGCTCGCATAATACGGTCGAAGAATGCCGGGCCCTTCGCGCTGACGTTCGACATCATGTTTGATGATGACGTATACGTCGCCAAAGTACTCGAAAACGAGGTAATTCGGCGACTTTATGGCGTCAAAGAGGAGGACATCATCTTGAATATGTTCTATGAACCGGCTCTTGCCTGGAAATGTACATCAAGCGACCATGGGCCCAGGGAAGTATTGGGGAGAGAGACACTTTCGGAACGCAGCAGCACGCGCCATTGCTGATCATAGAAGTGCTAAGCGGTTGCGTTTCCAATCCCCCATACATATAAAATGTACGTGGTGCCTTGATACAGTAGTAAGCGCTTAAGACCTAGTACTTAAAAAAATACTAATTATAATAAAATATTAATACAGTTTATAAGCACATAGCCTTAGCCTTATACTATATAGATAAAGCTAAGAAGTATTACTTTTAATAGTATTATTAACTAAAAAGCTAATAAAGTAATTATATAATAAAGTAGTTATATAATAAAGTAGTTATATAATAAAGTAATTATATAATAAAATTATAATAGTTTTATTATAACTAGTATTTATAAAAAGGTATAATAATTTTAAAAATAAAGATTTAATATAATAATTAAAGCTTCTTAAGTTTTATAAACTAAGAGATTAAAAAGTTTATATTTAAAATATATAACTAAATAATAGTTAAGTAATATTCTAAATAGTATAATAATTATTAGTTAATAAGAGTTATTTAAAAAGAATACTTAAATTAACTATTAAAGAGCTATCCTATTCTAATATTATTTACTAATAATAAATATATTTATATAGTTTAGTTCTTTAACCTAGCTTACTACTAGCTTACTTAACTTACTATACTCTTTTAATAATCTAAAGTAATCTATAATATTAGCTTACTAAGCTTACTATTAAAACTTAATAATCTTTAGTAATCTAACTTAAATAAACTACTTATATAACTATAGTTAGATTTCTTATACTATTTAACTAGTTAGTATACTAGTTTTTAATAAAGTTTTATTTTAAATAAAACTAACTATTATTCCTATTTCTATTAAAGTTATAATATTATTTCTCTTTTCTATACTTCTTTATTTTTAAAAATTCCTAGTAAGTTTCTTTCCCTATATTATTTATTTTAACTAAATTTTTATTTTCTTTATAGTAATTTTATTTATATTAATAATATATTAAAATATATTTCTAAACTTTATATTTTATATAAGATAGAATAATATTAAATACTTACTTTATTAATTAATAAAATAAGTTTTAAAGTTATATTATACTTTATATATAATAAATAAAGATAGTTTTATAAAATAGTTAAAAGTTATTCTTATTATATAGCTTATATTTATTATAGTTAGTTTTATAATAGTTTTAATTTATCTTTAAATTCTAGTTTATACTTCCTTTATTCCTTTTAATATTATTTCTAACTTACTTTAATAGTATAATACTTTATAAATAAAAAGTATTATATTAAATAAGAAGAAAAGGTTATTAAAAGTAAGTTAATACTAACCTAAAAATAGCTATAAACTATTTAAAATTCCTTATTTTAATATTAATAAAAACTAAATAAAAAGTTAGTTTATTTAAAATATTTAAAATAATAGTATTATAAAATAGCTTTTTAAAGTTAGGATATAATTTATTAAAAGTTTTAATCTTTAAATAAATTAAAAGTTATAAAGAAAGTAAAGAAGGTTAAAATTAATTATTTTATAGTTAAAGTATTTAAATCTACTTTATTAATTTATATTAATAAAGCTTTTAAAGTAATTAACTAAAGTTTTATAATAAAGAGTATTAATATAAATTTTTCTTTATAGTTATTTATTAGTAATTTTAAAATACTTATTAATAGTTTATTAGATTCTTAAAGAATTCCTATATATTATCTTTATTATTATAGCTTTTTTATTTAACTAAATATTTAATATTAGTATTATATATTTTAAAATTTAAAATTCTTTTAACTTTCTATTCTTTTTTATTATTATTAAGTTTAACTTATATTTTAAATTATATATTAACTAATATTAATTTTAAAAGTAATATATAAAAGATTAAATAAATTTATATTTTTATTAATAATAAAAGTTTAAAGTTAATATTTAAAAGTTTTTTTAAAATTTAAAATAGTCTAATCTTTTTATAATCTAGTTTATTACTAAGTTACTTAGTTTTAATATTTTTATGAAGTAAATAAACTTTATCTTTTTTTTAAAGTTAATCTTTTTAACTTTTTTCTATTAATATAAGTTATTATTTATTCTTATATAAAGAGTAGTTCTTATTAAAACTCTTTTTATAGATTTTAAATTTTAATTATCTATTTTATTATTAATTATACTTCTTACTTAAAATTTAATTCTTTATAAACTTTTAGTTTATAACTATAATTAATATAAAAAAGTAATACTTTTATTATTTTTATATTTATACTATTATAAGTAAATTATATTATAAATAGTAATTATATTTAATTATTTTATTTATAGTTAATATAATTATAAAAATATTATTTTAAAATTTAATTTAATTTTTTAATTTATTTATTTATTTATAAATAAAAGATTATTAAAAGTTTTAATTTTAAATTAAATTATTTTATAAATAATTATTAAAAGTTTAAAATAAATACTATTTCTTTATTTAAAA